>PPHD01000180.1:0-90873 GCA_002909625.1 Bambusicola thoracicus | reverse complement strand
TAATGGCTGAGTGACCTCACAGTAGAGAAACAGCCGGAGCCTAATAGGGGTCTTTGTCTACATTTCCACCCTGGCTGGTAACGTGCCAGTCAAAAGTCAAGCAAGAGAAACAGGTGGAAACTATTAGACCTGTCATAAAGTTTGAAAAATTGATTCTGGAGTCTAAGTGAATAGATTGAACTTGACAGTGTTGTCCTAAAGATTCTAAGGGAAAATTCTGTAGTTTAATTTGGAATCCCTTGATTGTTCATTAGCTCTCCAGATGGCATGTCTTAACATTTTGCATATTAACATACATTCTTTATTATCATTGGCATATGTCTATGTGTCTTAAGGTAACAAGCGAAGTGTGAATTCACCTGTAAGTATCTAAAATTAAGTGGCATTAATCTAATTGCAAAACAAAGATTTGTTTAAATATCAAATAGTTTTAAATAATGAAAATTGTCTCAATGTTTTCAAGTTAGAAGTTAAGGTGTGTTGTATAAGAAAGCATTTCAACTTTTGTTTCTTAAGCTAGAATTTAAAATCCTTACCAAAGGTAGGATCTTCTGTCTTGTTTTTTTTTTTTTTTCTTTAAAGGGTTATTCTTTCTGTAAGTCAGAGAGAAATTATTTTCAGAAGCCTTGTGTATTTCTTCAAATATTTTTGTCCCAGTGCCACCCGACCAATTTAACCTTTCCAGAAGCAGTTCCATATTTACTGTCTTCTCAGAGTATGCCTGCAGTTGTATAATATACAATGAAACATTATTTTTAAAGATACATCTGCTATAGTGGGACAAGTACTGATTGTGGAGATGCACTTAATAGGCTTGCAAGACCTGAGGTGATAAATAAGTGTTTATTTCTAGCACACTTAAATTGACTGGAATGGTTTCTTGACTGTTTCATTAAAAATAAATAAATTAGGTATTCAGTTTTATTTTTTATCAGCACTTGTTATCTTGTTTTAGTTTTTTATTTGGCAGAAGCTGTGATTCGAACATTACGAAGTGAGCATGTGATATATTGTACATAAAATTACATTGTGAAATCTTTCCCCAGTATTTAAGAGTGAAGGCAGCTTTTATTGTGCCATTCTTAGGAAAAGTTTGATACAACAATGGTGCATTTCAGTTGAAATGAAATATGGGAGAAAATTACTTTCATAATTGCTGAATAGGATATTTAAATGTCAGTTTAGAATAAACAATTTCCAAACAGTTAAAATCTTTGCCAAAGAAAGTCCTTTGTGTTTTCAGTGCCTGTTTAGTTTTTCTTTATACTTTTCAAGATCCATTGTACTGCAGCTTTAATTTCAGAAAGCATGTATTAGGACTCAAATTTTATGTTAAAACTCACGTTTTGTATTTAAATACATGTGCTGCTTATGCAGGTTAGTGGAAAGTAAAAACAGCTTATATCTGAAGGAAATTGAATGCCAGTTCAGAGGTACAGACAAGTTGAGATTGACAAACTGTGTTTTGTACCTAGTAGATGTTTTTTTTTTTTCCCTCCAAATTCTTGTAATGTTTTAATCTATGTAAACACAGCAGACACCTGTTTAGTCATTTAATGCACCTCAGTGATCTCTTGTATTCTTTGTTTAAACCATACTTTATATGAAACAAATTAAAAAATTAAAATCAGATGAGCTTGGGGGTTGGGGATGGTTTGAAAAGTGGTTTGAAGACAGAAACTTGGAATTAACATAGCACACGCAAAATATGCCATATAGTCACAGTGTATATATTCATCCCATCATCAGGCTGTCTAAAGCCTGACCTCTCAGGTATTTGCATCAGAATTCCATGATGACTGGATGACAAGCACAAACAGTTCCTCTTGCAGCTATTGACTCAACTTGATTGACCGTTTTCTTTCAAACTCTGGAAATGTTTACTACTTCAAGTGATACCTTAGCAAGCCATGTCTCATAATGTAGGCTCAGTTGAGTGGAGGAAGCAGTTGCGCTGTGTGGTCAAAACCAGTTGCAAGGAAGCTGGTTTTCACAATATTTACAAATAGAAATCTTGTTTTTCCTCACATGAAGATGTATGAGTAGTTGGATTACAAAGTATTCAAAGAGTAGTCATTTTTAGTGTGATTCTAGTACATTAATAGTCTTCTGTAGATACATATCTTAACACCAATGTTAACACAAAAAATTACTGCCCTACGTCCTACATCCTTCCCCCTGAAGAGTGCATGTTAGGAGAGCTAGAAAAGGCAATGGTGGCAAGGAGGGATTCCTTTGCCTGAGGAAATAGGCATCGCTATTGGATATTTTAAAAATGTATGCTGATAAATTGGTCAATTGTGCCTAAATGCATTTTCTACATAATCATTAATGCAGATAGATAAAATTAAAAAATATTTTATCCTTTTGGATAACCAGTCCTTCCTTATGTAGAAAGCTCTGAAAATAGTGTATGTCACTTTCAAAAGCTAAGATTCTTTGGTTTTGTATGTCTGTGGAGCTGTACTGGGAGATAGGAATATTTTGCTTGACAAATACCTAACCTGAAAACTGAAGTTGGATACTAGTGGCTGGAGATCTGCTCTTTAATGAATTTCACTCTTATAATCTACATCTCTCCCATTCAAATTAGCCTTGATCCAGTACCATTTTCTTTTATTCCATTTATCATTGGGGTTACTAACTTTTAAATTTGTTTTCTTTTTAGGATTGAATTTGCAACAGGGTTTTTATTCTCAAAAGAAAAAGTGTTGGTGTACTGGAATAGCTGCTTCCATGCTTGGTTCCCTTGAGGTTATTTTTTTTTTCTGTCTGATGTCAGCACTTTGTCCCTTTCTTTAGTGGTAGAGGTTACCTCAAGTACCAGAATGTTTAATTCCCTTGAATCAAATTAATTTCAACAGTAACTTTTACTAATTTAGTTTTGAATGTATATTATTTCCTTTTTTATTCTTCTGTTCGCTTATTGGTACTGTTTTGCATGATGCCATGTTAGAGAAAGCTGTCCTTCATCCTGATAACAAAAGATCATACAGGAATTTTTGTAAGGCAGCCAACAGTCTGTTCCCTTCCTTGCCTGTGAAGAATTCGGAAGTTTTTGGCACTGATTTGGTTCTGTGCCATTCCCAGACTCTTCCTTGAGATACCATTTTTCATTACATGCTTGCTGAAAGACTTCTGTATTAAGATTTGTCAGGTCCTTTGAGTCAATTTTCCCTGCCTTTCTTTCCACCTGTTGTGAATGATTCGTAAGGGCACTGAACAATTAGGCCCCTATTTTCTTGTCACGCACCTTGTGTATCTGATTTTCCATGGAATTGAAGACAAAATATGTTCCTTTTAATTTTTTTTTATTATGTAAAATTAGTAGATTTTCTTCCTGTTAATGAAGTGGGCCCCCTTCTTGCATGGTTTCTGTCAGCGTAGGGGAAGGTTTGACATTCCCAAAGGGGATTGAATTAAAAAAAAAAAAAAAAAAAAAAAAAAAAGATACCCGTTTTGCAGAGCAATTAACCCACATTGAACTCTTACAGTATATTGCATTACCCCGCTGCTGGAAGTTCCTAAACAATTTGTATTGTGATATGATTACTTATGTATCCTTGGGATGCCCATCATTTGTTAGATACGGGAGGTAACCTTACAAGACTGCTCAGTTAAAATGTTAGCTAGAGAATGGAAAAGAAAGGATGTGAAGAATATCTTCCTGTTTTGTTTTACATGTTGCTGTCTTTGTGCACACATTTTAAAACAAACTTTTCAAATTTAGATGAAAAAACTTGAATGCTGAAATTAAAAATAGCACTTCTTTGAAAAAGAGAATTGCCTTGAGAAAGTGTTGTGTTTTAGAATACAATATATGTAATGTAACAGAATACAATATATGATATATTGTTAAATTATTGTTATTAATTTGCTAACTTTGTGACTGCCAATTCAACCTTTTAATTTTAAATTCTATTTAGTAGGAAAACTGTCCAGAAGCACTTGTGCATTACTGTTTGCACCTCATTGAAAAGGAGTGTTAGGTTAGAAAGTTAAGAGTTTTGATGGGAAGGCTTGAAATGTATAGGTTGTGAGTAAGGAGCTCATTTTAAGAGAAGAGAAAGTAAAGAGATTTTTGTGCTTTTTCAATCATTCTGTACTATATTGTTAATCGAAACAAAGTCAATTCTGCAGTGTCAGTGTGAACATGTAACAGACAGGGCTGTCATTCTGTTCTTCACATCGCTTTCTGAACCTGCTGCTCCATTACCAAGACTCCAAATTCAGACCAGAATATTGCCTCTGATGAAATTTTGTGTATATGCTAATAAGTAAGATGGACATAAATCAGCGTGATATGACCTCTTGACTTAAAAAGGTGAGATAAGGTAAGAAGACTAAATATCTTGATACCTGCCTCCATAGTTTACCTTGCTGAGTAACTCAGAACTTTGGTAACCAATGGGGCTACATTTCTCTCCATGTCACTTTACTGTAATCATTAGACTAGTAGTAAATAAAAGATGATGGAAAAAAAAGAAAATAAAACAGCAGTTAGGTATTCAGAAGCACTGGGAGGAAGATATGAAAGCGATGTGATAATGTGTGCTGTTAACAGGTTACCCACAGGTGCAGGTGAGGACACCTCCGTTTAGGAGCTAATAAGGAATCAGTTTGTTTAGACACTGCACGTTTCTTACACTGTAGACCTTTTAAGGAGATGTGCAGGAGATATTCAGCACATGCAAGTTCCAAACAGACTCCTTGTTTTTTTTTTTGTTTTGTTTTCCCCCCCCCACAAAATGGGTATTTGGAACTGGTTGGAAAAGTTGAGCCTTGCATACTTTGCTTTGGCAACTCCTCTGGCCACTGTAGTTGTTTTAAGGGTTGCATAGGGCCTATTTCAGTCTTGAAAGTAGAACTGCATGTGCGGAGTAATTTTTGTCTGATTTTTAGCAAGCTGATGGGAAGAATCCCTCTCCTTAGCCTTAGACAGAAATGGATTGTGTGGTAGGTTTTGGCTTTATCTATTTTAATTGAAACTACAATAAAGATCTGAACTCTAAACAAAAATTAGATACAGCCACACAAAATGTGAGTTATTCTGTGGGGATGCCAGTTTCTCATTCTGACTCTATATGGAGAAGAATATAATCAAATTTCTTCGAAGCTTGAAGTTAGGTCATGGCTTTCAGTTTCCTTTTAGTACATCTCTGTCTCTTTGCCCTTGCCAAAAAAGAAAAAAGAAAGAAGGTTTGGAATCATAACACTGTAGGAGCTAAGGTAGGATCTGATAAATGTAAGCATGTCTGTTCTGAAGAATTTTAAACAGCACCTGTTCCAGTGCTGTTAAAAATAAACATACTGATTTATTTTTTTTCTTATGCTGCCAGTCAGAAGATAGTGATTTGGTTTCAGAATAATTCCCTGATTGTTTCCAGTACCTAAACCTTTCAAAGCTTGCATAATTTCTACCTTAAGCAGTAAAACAAGAAAATCCCACAGAATCTGAATTCTTTTCTTAAATCCCACTGGCCTAATTTATTTTCACTTATACTCCTAGTTAAAATATTTTAAGAATCTGTTTGTATTCAAACGAACCCTTGCATTTATCACACCTCATATCATTTAGCCAAAATGTCATGGCCTGTAGAATGGTGTGTAAAAACGGAGGTTCCCCCACTGCAGTTTTGTAATCCCCAGGATTGCTATAAAATACAGTACCTCATGTTGCTTTCAAAAGAATTTACTGGCATTGTTCTTGTTGCTTAACAATTAATTGTGGATGAACTTCCAAATGTTTTTTTGTAAACTTGAACCAACCCTGTCTTTTTACTGATGATACTACCTGACATTAAACAAGCAAACAAACAAAAACATTAAACACAACAAAACAAAAGCAAAACAAAACAAATAACACAAATATTTTGAAAGATTCATAGCAAACACAACACTTTCATTGCATCTTACATTAAACAGCTGTGGAATACAACTATAGGCTGTGTATAGACCTTTTTAGTTCATGTCTTAATGGGTCATTGGTATATCTATTCAGAGAGGAATTAAAATGAAGGTAGTGAAAAGAAATCAAGAAGAGAAAAGAGAAAAAAGTAGAGAGATGGAGGCTGAGATATAGGAAAAGGGAAATAAAAGTATGATATTCAGGGGAAACAAATCTGTATTTACTGAATATTTCCTTGAGAAATGGTAACGTAAAATAAGTGATATATAAAAAGGTTACAGTATTAATTGGGAAAAAATCTACATGTTTTCAAGAGCGCTTAGCAAACCAATTATTTATGAGACGTATAATGTTCCATTATTCAGATGGCTACTTATGTACTGAAATGTAATTTTTTTTAGTATTTCAGTTTTGTTTTCTTTTCCTTCTGAAGTCCAAGAGGCTGGTAATAGCATATGGTGATTCCATTTCTAATCTTTTTCTTTGTTTGTTTGAGAATTGTGAAGTATGAGGAGAGGACTTCATTTCTTTCAGGTGGAAAAATAATTTTCTATACCATTTTTAATGAATCTTCAAATGCTAATATTCTGGTTTTCTTGCTTGTTTTTTAGCTGCATTTTTAATCATATGCCCTCTTAAATATCATCAGAAGCATCTTCAAATACTTAATCAGAATCCTCAAAATTGCTTATATTTCATGGTTTTAAAAATGTGATGTACAATGTATTGTGTTGTATGCTTTGGATTTCATATGTTATTCATTAAATTGTGTGCTTCGTGACAGTAGGAAAGCTTCAAAATTTATTCTACCCAACTGTAATGTTTTCCATCCTTTACAATCTTTATTCAAATACTAGAAGAGGCAGCCCCTAAAACTGACTGGTAAACTCAGATGGCCTGTGGGCTTCGTTAAAGAAAACAGCGTATTTTATATACTGTTGTATTTATCTTTCAGCTATAATATTTCATATTTCATCCATGCAATCAATGGCTTAAACCTAAGACCTGATTTTCTCATATATAGAAAACATTTTGTCATACAAACAAGTTGCTGCAGAACCAGTTCCCTTTTAACTAGCTATGCTGTTTTTTGTACCTAGGGACTGAAGTTTGTTCAATTCACTTAGATTTCCACAGTGCTGTATGTTGTAGCCACACAAATGGAAATTGATTATAGAATGTATTATCATAGCTATTTCCTGGCATGCAATGTTCTTGAGGGTTTGGTGATTTATTTTATTTTTTTTTTATCATTTCCAATGAGAGAAGGTGAGGAACTATTCTGCTTAGTAGCCAAACATAGACTTCATAGCACCAACAACGATATTATAAAATTGCTTTAATCTGAACTACTGTTAATCTAAGCAGTCGTAACTTTAGGTGCACAAAAGATATTAAGACCTTACAGGTAAATTGATTCTGCTTCTTAATCTGTGTTCGTGGAATCACAGGATGGTTTGGGTTGGAAGGGAGCTCAATGCCCACACAGCCCCAACCTGTGCCGTTGGCAGGGCTGCCCCACAACCAGCTCAGGCTGCCCAGGGCCCCATCCAACCTGGCCTTGAGCACCTCCAGAGATGGGTCACCACAGGTTCTCTGGGCAGCTGTGCCAGTGCCTTACTACCACTGATCCCAGTTTTCACACAAACTTCCACCATTTTTCTTTGTCAGTTATTTTTGTTTATTTTCTGGTTTTGGTTCAGTTTGGTATGTGTTTGAGATGGATAAGATGCAATTTACTTTCACCACTAATTAATAAGTGCCTCTGTTGTTAATTAATAATGTGTCTTTTTTAAAAAAGTAATTTCATGTTGAAACAAATCTGGTAGTTACTGACTAATAGGTAAGATAATGCTGGCCGTATTCAGGAGAAAACTGAATTTGGAGAAGTCAATCATATTTCACTTCTGTACTCAGATCTTGACCTGGTATATGATAGGGGAAAAAAAAAAAAAACATCAAAATGTGTCTTGGTAAATTTCATTGAATGTAGCCTTTTATGTACTTTATTTCTTAGAACTCATCATTAGTCTGTTTTTAATCTTGCATTTCTGAGCACAGTTTGAAATTAGTGAGTTGTAATGGTTAAATACTAGAGAAGGAATGAGAGAGAGCTTCTTAAGTCTTGCTTCCTTCCTTTTGTCTGTGTCAACTGACTTGAAATGTGCAAATTACACAGTGTTTTCACGCTTCCTCTACCTTTTCTGTTATTTCTGCCAGCTTATTCTCCCTAAAACCAATGAATAGTTTCAAAGGCTAGAGAATGGGTTCAAACTTCTGTTTTCATAGTATGAATAAATAGTTGTGTCAAGTTTGAAATTCAGCACAATCCCCTTCTTTTTTCTTTTTTTTAATAATAATAGTAGTAGTTCAAGAAAGAGAAAGCCAAAAGGAAAGAATGAACTCATGAAATTATTTTCAACTGCTGGTTACAGAAGCATCTTTCCTACAATTTTATGCAGATATAGGAATAGGTGAGAAGAGATGGATGTAAATGTCTTTTGGGGATGTCTGCAAG
Source organism: Bambusicola thoracicus (assembly GCA_002909625.1). Taxonomy (NCBI): domain Eukaryota; kingdom Metazoa; phylum Chordata; class Aves; order Galliformes; family Phasianidae; genus Bambusicola; species Bambusicola thoracicus. The sequence continues at coordinate 82,447 of PPHD01000180.1, read as the reverse complement.
CATAGGTATAGATTGTTGTCTTACTTAATGGTAATTGATTTTATTCTTTAAGACTCACCAGAAAATTCTACCAAGTTTTTCTATAGATACTATCTAATAAATTACATAGAACAACAGTTCACTATGAGGATTTTAGGTGCAATACAGTCAGAGTTTTTGGGGTGAGGGTGGAAGAAGAGGAGAAGAGTAAGTAAATATGGAGTAAAATTGAAGACTTCATTTTATGAAGTCCAGATCAGTCAATAAGTGGGTTCTGATAAATGTTGGCTGTAATGTTATTCAGCCTGGGGGAATGTGTGCTGGTCTATCGTTAGCTCTACAAGGAAGGTTTATTAATGCTCCAGATTGCTATGTTTGTTTGTTTTGTTTTCAGTTTGGTATGAGTGCAGAGGGTATGCTAGGCAGTTTTGAGTGTATGGAAAACAGGAACATTAGGATTCTGCCTGATAAATTGTTTTTCATCTAATGCACCCATTAGAATTTTCAACATTCAGTAGTGATCAGAACAGATATACACTTATTTGCAAATTATTTTTCTACAGTGACTGAATAAACTGTAGCCCAAAAACTCTAGCTAAGAACTGTAGCCCTTTACTTGTTAAGGGGATACATATTCTACAGTCAGTGGAAACTAATTGAAGATATTCATAACAATAGGATTAAATTGGTTTGGGGGTGGAAAACAGTAATTTGTGCTGATGCATTAGCTTAATAAACTGGTGTGCCAACAGTAGAGGTTAAGAAGGGTGAAAATGTTCTATTTTGATGTTTTGCCAAGTTAAGCAGAGAAATTTTGTGAGCATGAACCGAGTGAAATGGAATGCTTTCTACTGGCTGTAGTTTTTCTTTGGGTTTCAAACTAGAAATCTCAGTGAATGAGTGATAATTCATAAGTGGTAAAGTGTAACAGTAGATAAGTGCCCTTCCTGCCCTGCTTCCTCTCCCACTGAGGAGAAACTGCTGAGCAAAAATTTGAAGTGCTGAGGTGTTTATTTTAGCACTGAGAAACACTTGTTACTTCAAATATTTGCCTGCTTGTATATCATATCTATTATACCAGATGTGCCACATACAAATTAGACATGGCTCATAAAGTGTGGTAACCCTAGATTTTTCGAGATTTTGAATGTAAATTTTCCCTTTATTTAACTGTTCTATAACTCATGTCAAGGAGTCTTTCTACCCATGCAAGGCTCTATAACTTTAATTAAAATCTTCAGTAGGTTTCTTCCCATACTTGAAACATACACCTCATTCTGTTCCTCACTTAAATGCATTTTGTATGTTTGTATACACATTTAGATTGTGTTACAACAAGAAATGTAGAAACAAAGGTTGCGTTTACTGTGTTCAAAACCACTAGTCTTAATTACTTGGCTTGATACGCAACTGCATTTACTATCTATCATGTCCTTATTGGAAATAGAGAACTTTCTTTACAGTGATAGTAGTTATACAAAGAAGGCATAAGCTAGATTCAGATTACTAGATCCTAGGTCAGAGATGTATGAAATACAAAGAAACCAGAGGTCAAACTACCTGTGATTTCTTTTTCGCTTTTCCTTGTAATGTGAGATAGTTCAAGTAAACATTTAATGCAGAATGTGTTTATCTCTCACTCTCTGTCAAATGGCTGCTGGCATAGGAGACTTCACAGTGTGTGTTATTTTGGTGGAAGAGAAAGTTGGGCTTTGTGTTTCAGGCATCCTCCTCTGGACTTCACAGAAGAGAAGCCAGCTCTCTTGCAGGCTAGCCTGTTAGACATGTCTCATTTTAGCTGGCTGTATAGACAGCAGGCAGTAAGATCAGCAACTAAGGCAATAAGATAAGGCAGCACTAGGAGATATGAATGAACTAGTCTTCAGTAAACCACAATGTTTTTTTTCTATATTTAGCAGAATCATTAAACTTGATTTACAAAAATCTTTTTGTGAATGTGTTTATAAGCTTCAACCACAGAACTATTAATAAAACTAAACAGGAAAGGTTGTGTATTAAGAAGGCTGTTAATTTTAAAAAATCACAAACTTTCATTGTTTTACTTTCAATCTGTTACGTACTTCAGTGTTACTAAAGATCTTTTTTTATTTGGTGATATTAATGTCATCAAGGGAGTGAGCTGTGAGGCAAAAGTATTTGCTTAGTGTGTTTTCAGTTTTATGTGTTCCAGTAAATCTGAGGTCCTTCGTTCTGGTTTTTAGGTTTTGAAATACTTTAACCATCTTATGCAGTGGCTCTTACCCACCTCGTTACAAGAAGGGTAGGAATACGATCCCTAGATGTGGTTTTGCCTAAGTAGGTGATTATTTGTGTGTATGCCATTTGTGCATAGATTTCCGCACTGTACCATATTACATACTGTATTAGGTCTTCCTAGCATTACTTACATGTACATATAGGTTTTTTTCTGTGTGAATGAATTCTGGAGGGTGGTTTTGAAACACTGATATTCGTGTTACTAGGGATATGTGTGGTGTCTGCATTATTTGCCAGTAATCTAGTTGGATTTGGTTTCAAAAAATGTGAGCTAGTTCTATGCCCACTCTGATTTTACCTACGTAAGTTGTAAACCACCAGCTGTATGGCAGATGCTCATATTAAGGTCTTGCGTTTCAAGCAGAACACAAGAAATTCTTAGCATACCTTACTTGATTCTACTGCCAATTTTTTCTCCTTCAGATTCAGCCAGTCCATAATCTTGGATATATAACAGTTTTGGTCTTTTGTCAAAACCCTGGAACCTGTGTCTCTTCTTCAATTTATCTTCCTCTCTGTACTGCTTTCTTTTCTGCTAGACCACAGTTCATAAGTAAGTTTGGGGAAAGAAATTCTATTCTGCTTGTTCATCTCTATCAAGTAAAAATTTTGTCACTGCCTGCCAGAAGTGATATGTTTATGTTTTGTTTTGCTCTTCACTATGTCCAAATCCTTAGTTCTTCTGATCATTCAGGAGTCCAAGGAACTGTCAACGTCAAGCAGATTGTATAAATAAATGGCATAAGTAGCCTGACTTTCCAACAGTAAAGGCCTTCAGCCTGCCCTTCTTGGAGACCAGCTTCTTTATTTTTGGTGGCTATAACTGATCTAGTTGGTTTTGCATTTTGTTTGTTTGTTTGTTTTCTCTGAAATTATATTTATATTTTTTATTATCTCATCCAATTACCTATCATCATTTAAAGCCTTGTTTTTATGGTGCTACAACAGTTTCCACAAATTTAAGTTCTGCATGGAAACGAACTCATAAATTAAGGATAGAAATAGACCCAGCCATAAAGTACTTGGTATAATATTTTCTTCGCCATATTTCGTCTGCTGCTTCAAGACTGACTTGCATATGTTTTCACTTGTGTGTCGAATCACTTTTTGTGAGGCTGTGTGTGGCTTTATGGGTAGTTACAAAGTAGAACTTGATGCATGAGTGGGGCCAAAAGTTATTGTTGGTATCTGGGCCATTTTCCGGCTCTGTTAGTTTTTTTTTTTTTCTGCAAATCTACAATTCTTATCAGTAGTCTCTATTTATAGAAATCGAGACTATAGACTGTTACTGAAAGTATAATTTGACCTTCCTTAATGTGGGAATTTAAAAGTCCATCGTGGGTTTTCTTGAATAATTTCTTTTTTGCTCCTTCATGTGCTTCAAAATTTTGCTTCTAGGATAAAAAGCGCTAGTCTCTAAACATGTTTGTTTATTATGTGGCAATTATATTTTTTAATGTATACATCTGATAGAAGATATTTGAGTTTTTTGTTTAGAATGTACTTAAGTGCACTTGAGTATGCAAAATGTATTTGCATTTGTATGCTTTAATAACATAAGCATGGGATGGCTTATGAAAGGAAGCAAGTTTTTTCCCAGCCTTTTATATGACAAAATTTAATCTTTTGAAATGGCTTCATGGTGCTTCGGGGCATTCTTTTCATACATTTATATGAATAAGTTGATAAACAAAATTGTACTATGATTTCTTTATGCTTAGAATTAGAGCATGCTTAGTCCTGTTCTGGGTACTATCAATAATGATTCTCAAGGATCTTCCCTGATGTTTTTAATATGTGAATATTGTGATGTGTGTTTTCAGGGACAAATGAGAGCATTCCGATAAAGCTGGGTTATAACATTTACTTGAGTACTGTGTCCAGTTTTGGGCCCCTTGCTGCAAGAAAGACATCGAGTCCCTGAAGCATGTTCAAAGAAGGGCAACAAAGCTGGTGAGGGTTCTGGAGCACAGGCCTTATGAGGAGCAGCTGAAGGAGCTAGGATTGTTCAGTCTGGAGAAGAGGAGGCTCGAGGGAGACCTTATTGCTCTCTATAACTACTGAAGGGAGGTTGTAGTGAGCTGGGGGTCGGTCTCTTCTCTCATGTGACTAGTGATAGGACTGGAGAGAATGGCTTCAAGCTGCGCATGGGGAGATTCAGGCTAGATGTTAGGAAATACTACTTCTCTGAAAGTGTGGTCATGCAGTGGAATGGGCTGCCCAGGGAGGTGGTGGAGTCAACGACCCTGGTGGTGTTCAAGGAACATTTGGACGTTGTGTTGAGGGACATGGTTTAGTGAGAACTATTGGTGATGGGTGAATGATTGGACTGGGTGATCCTGTGGGTCTTTTCCAACCTTTGTGATTCTATGATCTTATGATTGTATTGACAGAGATTTATTAAAATAACATTATTTCAGTGCTTAGGAGGATTTAACTTGTTAGGTTTCATTTTCAAAATGATCCCCCAAAAATTCTGAAATGAAATTTGTTCATCAGGTTTTAAGTGACACCAGTTCAATTGTCCTTTTTATGGAAATTTCTAGTTCTATGTATATTGTTGGACGTTTAATAGAAATTACAAAATAAGGAGGAGTATAAATGCTTGTGGAAAATGCAGTTTCTTGCATAATATGATGCAACAGAGATGCAAAAATAGAAAGCCAAAGATGTACTCTCTTCCATGTGAACATAATGTTCAGCAAGCATATTTCTAAATGGCTTTTGTGTTATGTAACACACCTTACACACCTTAAAAGAAATGTCTGAAGTAAAAGTAGTTGGCTCTCTGGAAACCAGATGTTTATGTTAATGTTTAAAGGAGAAGGATTCTGCAGAGGATGGTGAGAAATGGTTTATGCTGAATTTTTCTTAAGACATGGTATACGATAAATAATTTCTAGACCTGTTACACAGAGAGGGTGTAAAACACAAGATTCATAACATGAAAGATTTGGTTGCTTTTAGGTTACTACAAAAAGAAAGTTGTGCTCTCGATATTTGGATATTTGTTTCTAATAACAAACTTTTTCATATTTATTTATAGTTTGTATTGTGCCCAATAAAAATGTAAGCAAGAGGAAATCCTTGGAAGCTCAGCTAGGAATACAGATTGCACACTTTGACCCATTTCCTACTGAATTGAAATGGGTTTTCTTGTTCTAATTTAACTCTATAAGTGTGGCAGAAAAATGCCAGTTCTGAAACTTTCAGTGGTCCTTCTGCATGGTTTTGGGAAAAATAAATGAATCATTCTCCACGTATCCTATACATGCCTTTGGTTGTTCCAAGCATCTTTTTGAACATAAGCTCAGTTTCATTAGTTCTAAACTTCTGGCTAGAAATTATCCCACAAATCCCTTGTTTATGATGTCTGACAAGACAACACCTTGAAAATACTATCAAAGAAAAGGGTAACAGATCTTCCAGTAAACTCTCTGAATGTTGTGAGATACTGCCCCACATTTTTATACCTTGTCACAACATCCTCTCACAATATCCTTCTCAAATTGCAGCAATGCCTAGAACTAGGATTATAGTTGAGCAACTACTGTGCTTCTGGCAGCTGTAGCTTCCAGCTCCACTTGGATGAAACTGCTGTATAAAATACATGTCTCTAGAGGCGCAAGTTTCGGAGACTATAGTTTGTAGTCTGGTAAGGGTTGCCATTTGTTATGTTTGTATTACAGCTTCTGCCAAGTACTTATGACAGAATTATGGAAGTATGAAGTGCTTGAACAGAGACCTTGAGAAAGAATTCCTCTGAGGAAACAATATTTCCTTACTGTGGTTAGGTGACTAGATGACTATATACCGCTATTTCATTTGCACTGCATAGGATAAGTGGTGGTTCATGTGGGTGGTTCATTGGTTTGTTTTGCTAGGGATGCAATATTTCCTTTTCGTGCAGTTACTCCTGACAGATAATTTAAAGGTCAATTTGTGATGGTTGCTGCTCTTTTACTGTGATATGAGCACTGTGTCCATTCCAGGAGTGAGTGACACAGATGAGGACAACCCTTTTGAAGTACTGCCCAGTGAAAAACTGTGGATTACCAGAGAAACCCCCTTTACAGTTCTCTGGAAAGATGCAGCTAATTGAAAGGAAAAATCTTTTGTTAGATACAAACAGCATGCCTTCTTTGTGGTTGTGTACACTGAATTTTCATTGGTACAGTTATGTACAAGAAGATCTAATGTGAGAAATTTGTCTGAGTTAAGATTGTAGCAGATCAGGCATTTCAGGGGGCATGATGAAAAAGCAAGTTGCAGTCCTGATTCAAACTGATATAAACAATTAAACTTCCATGGAAGCAGAGTTTTGAAAGTGTCTGTATTCCTAGCTGGGAGACCAACTACTAACCTGCAGACATTTTCACTTGCTCAATTTTAGTCTGTGTCAACAGACTCTAAGATTTTCTTCTGAGCTTAGTAATCCTGTTTAGATGAGTTTGCTCTGGAAACTGACTGAAAAAGAGAAGACATCTAGTAGAGATGAATGTGAAGGACTAAGTGATCTACAGCAAGCGTGATGATGAGGGACTGTGTGTGGAGGAGGGAAACCTGATTATTTTTCTCTCTTCACCAGCACTCACAAATTCATATGATTGTTCAAACACTGTGCTTTTAATTGACATCTCTCATGATTATCAGTTGGTGCAAAGGATTGTCTAAATCACAATTGTGCAGTTTTATTCAAGAAGCTGCTACTTGCTGTTGTCAGGGGAGTGGAGCCGTCAAGAGAACTGGTATCTGGATAGGTGACAGTAACAGAAAGCAGAAGTTTTACAATCCAGTTACAATTCCAGAAGTGTGAAACAGAGCAAATTGGTCTTACTCATTCATGGAATAGCACTCCTGTGATTTAGTTTGTGTTAGACATGCCCTGATGCAAATGGCACCCTGCTGATATTAGAGAAGGGTGTGGGGGAGAAAGAGCTGGAGATGTCGAACAAGTGTTTAGCAATAAGAGAAGAGTGTGTAGAAAAAGATGCTTTCAAACTTCCCTAGTCAAAATACCAACACGGAGTGCTTTATAAAGATAGTCATAACTACTGTAGTCCAGTGCAATCAGTCTTGATCTGAATCATAGAATCACCAAGGTTGGAAAAGACTTCCAAGATCGTCTAGTCCAACCGTCCACCTACCACCAGTATTTCCCCATTACACCATGTCCCTTAGTAATACATTTAGCCATTTCTTGAACATCTCCAGGAATGGTGGTGACACAGCCACCTCCCTGGTCACCCTGCTCCAGTGCCTCACCCCTCTTTCCAGCCTGAACCTCCCTTGGTACAACTTGAGGCCATTCCCTCTAATCCTATTGCTAGTTACATGGGAGATGAGGCCAATCCCCTCCTCACCACAACCATTTTTCAGGTAGTTGTAGAGAGCGATACGGTCAGGAGAAGAGGAGGCTCAGGGAAGACTAAATAATCCCAGTTCCCTCATCTGCTCTCCATAGGACTTATGCTCCATACCACTCACCAGCTTTGTTGCCCTTCTCTGGACATGCTCCAAGGCCTTAATGTCTTTCTTGTAGTGAGAGGCCCAAAACTGGACACAGGGCTCGAGGTACAGTCTCACCAGAGCTGAGTACAGGGGGACAATCATCTCACTTGTCCTACTGGATATACTATTTCTTATACAAGTTAGGATGCCTTTGGTCTTTTAAGCTACCTGTGCACACTGTTGCCTCTTGTTCAGTCAACCATTGACCAACACTCCAAGATCCATTTCCTCAACACAGCCTTCCAGCCACTCTGCCTGGGGTTGTTGTGGCCAAAGTGCAGGACCTGGCACTTAGTCTTGCTGAACTTCATCCCACTGGCCTCAGCCTATCGATCCAGCCAGCCCAGATCCCTCCATAGGGCCTTCCTACCTCAAGGCACATCAACACTTCTTGCTAACTTGCTGTCATTTACAAACTTACTGAGGATACTCTCAACCTCCTTGTCCAGATCATCAGTAAAGATATTATACAATACCAATTGTATTGGTATCCATCCCCTGGGGAATGCTACTCGTGACTGGTCATCAGCTGGATTTAACGCCATTCACCACCATTGTCTGGGCCTGGCCATCCAGCCTGTTCTTTATACAGAGGGGAGTGTACCTGTCCAAACCATGAACTGCTGACTTCCTCAGTTGCATACTGTAGGAGACAATGTCAAAGGCTTTGCTGAAGTCTAGGTAGACCACATCAGCTGCCACCAGGGGGTCACTTGATCATAGAAGAAGATCAGGTTGGTCAAGCAGGACCTGCCTTTCATGAACCCACTCTCACTGGGTCTGATCCCCAGTTGTCCCTCACCTGCCATGTGATCTCCCTCAAGATGATCTGTTCCATAACCTTCTTTGGCAAGGTTATGGAACTAACCAAAGGCAGGCTGTCAGGTCTGTAGTTTTCTGGATCCTCCTAGTTCTGAAGCTTCTATGGCTTCTCTGAATCAGTTTCAAACCAGCGCATGCACCGCTATAGTTCCTGTTTCAGCATGGATTCCTAACCTGAGTAAGCTTGAGTGTTGTGCTTTGCTGCTCTTGTCATTTTTTACTGATACTTGAGCTCATGTAGTGAAAGCTAGTTTGGGAATCCCACGTGAATCTGAGTTACTGCTTTTAGCTTACTATGCACATAAAGTCTTGAAGTACAGACAAAGTCAGCCGTAAGATGTGTAGATCTACAGACTTGGTTCTAGGAAATGTGTATGCCAGAAAAGTAACCTAAAAACACTGCCTAGCAATGATACTGGTAGAATGATTAATTGTGCCAAGGATATCTTTAATCCTAATTATAAACAGATGCCTTTCTTTCTGTCTTGTCTTTAAAGGTAATTTTCCTAAAAAGGAACCTAACAGTACTTTAATTTTAGCATTAAATATTCAATTCAGCATTTCTAATAGTTTGGGTGCATACCTGCATGCTTCTTCAAAAGCTTCTTTCTACTTGGAGGTTGAAGGGAGAAGAAAATCCCAAAGATTTCACTTGGTTTAGGTTAAGTTTTAACTTTGTAAATCACACTTAGGAACGTAGTTTAAAGCCTGCAGGAGGTATTTAACAGAGGATAGCAAAATCTAAAATATGGAAGATTTTAACTTCAGAAAGCAGTTTTGTATGTGCAGTTCTGTATATGCTACGCTTGTTAAGACAAGATTATATAAAGATAGCAATTTTTAAAGTTCTACTGCAATTTTTAAACAACAATTTCTTTTTCTTATCCAAACTCATATGTAATATCATAGTGCAGAAGTAACATTAAGTATCTAAATGGCAGGAATGTGGATTTGTCACATAAGTAGTCATGGTTTTCTCTTGTTACTTCCTTGGTAAATTCAGCTTTGCCAAGAGAGAAGGACAGATTATTTTTATACTATAGACATTGTTCCAAAACAAACTCTTTCTATAGTTAAGTTATCCTTCACTGTAAGGAGCATGTTTGGTTTAGATATTGCAGACATCTGCCAAATGTTTCTTTACCAAGTGTTTAGTGCAATTTGCAATGAGCTGGTGAATACTTAATGGTCTTTGTAGAACCTCATCTTTTATGTCTTCCTCAGCTGGAGCAAATCCTTTCATCATCTGTTATTTTGGTGCTGCTTTTTGCTATTTAGATGCATTCCATTTTAATTTGCAAAAGGTGAGGTTAGATTAGTATTAAAATAGGAAACTCTTAAAAAGTTGCTGGAAGTGGTAATTTTAGCCTTCTTTTCTAATTCCTTATGTGTAGATGCACCTAGTTCTCTTTTTATTCCAAAATGTTGCACCTTTCCACCTCTTTTCTTCCTCAGGCAGGAAAACTGTCCTCATCAATGCAGTAAAAGAAGCTTGGATTGTTAAAATCACCCTTGTCATGCAAATCAATTTTAAAAGTGATTAGAATTCTGAGGGGAAGGATGGGATTATCTGTGTCAGTAAAATTTCCTTTTTTTTTAGTTATATGTACCTGTAGTCTCTAGAATTGCCACAGTGGGGTTGTGGATTTTTAAAAACAAAGACTAATTTTAACTCTATTACCTACCCAATCTCAAAGATACAGTTAATAACATTATATGTGGCTAATTTTGATGGGAAGCTTAAAAACAGGCCAACTACTCTTTTTTATTTTGAAATTATCAGTGATAATCAGCGGGCTCCTCAGCCTTACAGAATTAAGCTACCCACTTCGTTTACAAGAAATAAAGAAGTCCACAGTCTATTTAGACTCATAAATGCTAGATGAAGGAAAAATGGCTTGGAAAAAATTTCATAAGACATTGAAAATATCCTTTCTAGTAAGGCACAGAGAAGATGGATAGGGTGATAAGTTTTTAAAGTAGGCAGCATTGGGCCAAGCTGAGTAAAGACAAGCCTTTATTGATGGGAATGTTTTCTGAAAGCTCTGATGTTTGCTTTCAGATTTAGCTGTTGTTTGGACAAGAAGGACTCATATTACTTTTTCAGATCTATATGAGCACAGCTTCAAGGTTGCAGACGTAAAGAACTTTTATGAATTTTATACTTTCATCTAAATTTATTTTTAATGATTTCAGCTGTGTGTTGCTACTGGTAGTAGAACATGCTGACTAGTGTTGATTTCCTAAGCTGGGTTTGCTGTAAAATGTGCTTCAAAGTACTTAAACTACTTCACATTCTGTCCAAGCCACAAAATTCAGGAGCTTTGAAATCCAATCTTCCTTTTGTGAATTAAAAATGTATTAATAAAGTCGTCCTTTAAAATTACTTATTCACCTATTCTATTTTCAAATATTGCAAAATAATTAATTTTGCTTGTTGATAGATCAGCACTTAAGAACTAGTTTATTAACTTCATTGTAAGAATTCAGACTAATTTTAATAGGTATTGATCTCTGCATCACAGCATTTTTCATCCTCTTTTTCAGAAATGCTTTGTCTAAACCTTTAAGGCTTATATATTACATGGGAAAGTTCCAGACGGAAAACAGGTTTTGGAGAATTTAACTAAATAGGTTAAGGAAGCCTTTTGGGTACAAGTTGCTACTGCAATTGAGCCCTTTCACCCAGTGTGTAACTATTAGAAATGTGCTTTCGTGCAACATCGCTTGGTTAGTTAAACCTGTAACTTGCTATAACAACTGAATTGGATGTCTTCTCAAAGAGCCAACCTTGGAAAGTTCTGTGCAAGTTACTGAATTTTGGAGCGCTAAACCAGAATAGAAGCATTTTACCCTCTATCAGCTGTTGCTGGTCAGGGGATTATGTCTTGAGTAGTTCATTGGAAAACACTGTTACTGGGTTATTCCAGTTTGAGGAAGACTGATGAAGGGTACTTCCAATCAATAGCATGTTTCAGATATACTGAACATCTGTCTTCTCGTTCTGACACTTTAAAGAGGCTACTGAATCCAGTTCTTAAGAATAATTTGCATATCATAAGCATGCATTGTAATCAAAACTCATTTGTCTTTGGCCCAACAAATGAAGATTTCTGAACAAGATTCATAATTGTTGTTTAAAAGTAAAATCAATCATTTCTCTGTAATTGCCCAATTTATAACCTTTCCTTTGCCTTGAGTTTCACCTCGTAGAACTATGGCAGCATGCTGTAGGTAGAGAGGAAAAAGAGGAAGGAAAATGGGTTATTTGCTGAAGCATAGGGCATGCGATTGTTGTTTGTTGTTATATGAAATCACAATCAAAATTGACACAAGTTGCTATTAAACTCTATTTCCTGTGTTAAAAAAAGTCAGTATTAGCTAAAAAGAAACCTGCAGCAGTAGATTTGCACATAGACCTTAATGAGCCCAATTGACCTTCTGTGCTGTATTTACAATTGCCTTAAAATTGTAAGCAGATGTTTGAAAAACTTTTGTTAATAGGTCTCTAACATCTGTTTCACCAATGATACTGCCCACCAAAGCAGCTGTAATTAGTAGAGCACCTAGTGCATGCATCTTTTTCTTACTGGAGCAGATGATCATATTTCTCCCTCAGGTATTAAAGTAAAATCTTATTGGCACTTTTAGTTTAATAAATTCTACAGCATTTCTTTTGTGAAGTTCTTCCACCAAATGTAATGTAATAGTTTTTCCTTGTGAAGTCTTATAAAATGCAGTACAGTACCAATACATCCACTAACACTAGGCAAAATTCAATGGATAGTGAAAGAACAGAATATGAAATACTGTGTGCAACTGAAACTTCTGATAGCATTTGTCCATTTGTGCTGCTCTGATGCATGATAGAATGTGCGTTTGAAGTGGAAAGAAGGAAAAATGAAAAGATGAAAATCTTAAACTCTGCTGCAGAAAAAGCCAGTGTCATTTGACCATTAAAGTTCTTTTATATGACAGAGTTTCCATTTGTGTGAGAACACAAAGACCTGTCTGCTTGTTTGGTTTATATAGCAGTCTTTTCAAAGAAATTGTTATGACAGTCTGTGAGGGTAAAGGTTCAGCTCTAACCTTGTGTTGGTTGCCAGCCTTCATAGTCTCATGGCTTCATTTTTTTAAAAATAAACTACAATTTGAAAGTTATTCTTTAACTCCTACTTTATAAAATGTAATATGGAAAATACAACTGGGAGAGAATTGTGCAAAGCTGCCAATAACATTTCCACTACAGCTGTTTCCATGTGGGCTTCACTGGAGCTAAGTCACTGACAGAGGAATAGCCCCTTTTCCGAAGAGAGGAATCTTTTTGGAAATGTTCTGCTACCTCCTTAAGCAGCTGCCAGGCTTTACAAAGTATGGGAGCTTTCTAAAACATCCTCCATGTCTTCTCAAACTTGTGGAATGAAGACTGCATCGGTCACAATTAGTCTAATTGTGATAGATTTCATCTACATCTTTGTCACAGTACTGTAGGCATAGGCTGTAAAGTGATGTGAAATGTACCTTCCCCAGTGGAAGGGAGGAAAGGGAATTCTTAAAATATCACATACCCTGACGTTGTTAAAATGGAATTGTGGAATCTAACTTGAGATGCAGGACTATGTTATTACAGAGGCATGTCTACACATCTTCTGCTAGCTCACCTGTATGTTCAGTTAATATTTAGATCAACATTACTGAGTCGCTGTTTTTTTTTATATGCAAGCAATGTTACTAAGAAGCATTATCATGGCCACACGCAAGATTAATACAGAGAGGCTTTATAGACAAATACAATTAGAGAAAGATCTGGGGGTCACTCTCCTGTATTATATGGTGATTTCTACCAGGCACAGAAAGAGTCTGGAGCCTGTGACCTGTTCATCCAAGGAAATACTCAGAGTTGGCATTCATAGAATCATAGAAACATAGACCTCACAGATCATCTAGTTTCAACTTCCCTGCTGTGGGCAGGTTCACCAACCACTAGACCCGACTGCCCAGAGCCACATTACTGATGGCCCTTTACTTTTCAGATTGTGTTATCGGTTTCTTGGATTAAAAATAAATAAATAAATAAAGGAACTTGCTACATCTTCCCTTTTTTCCTTTCCCATGGTCTTCATTCACATATCAAGACAAGAATACAGTAATGTGTCCCATATTTTCTACTAGCAACTCTTTTCAAGAATGTTCCAGTGTGTTGTTTTTGTGAAATGTCATTTTCCATAAGAAAATTTTCTACGTTAAGTTTCTGTAATGACTGTGCAGATGTAGTTACTACTTAAAAAAATCTTGAATAATCTCTCCAGTCTCATTTTCTTTCCAAGAGTAAAATGAAAAACAGCTTATTTCCTATTCTTTATGTGAACCTGAAATCATGTGAATGGTAATGAAACAGGTTTTATTTCAAGATGCCAAAAAGAAACATACTTGACTTATAGCAAGAGAGACATTTGTTCATTGTTTATATAGACAAATATAAAAATAGAGAACATCGTTATGAAAACCAGCTGATATACAGAGACACTTCTGCAAACCACTTCTTTTTTGCATAGCGAAGATACTTTCATTGATACTTAGAGTTATGAAATGGTGGAACTGAACATTAACTGCAGTAAATCACTTCCATTGCCTCCCTTTTCTGATTAAAATACCTTTGGAAAAAAGCAGTAGAGTTGGTTACCCTATGGGTAAATGAAATGCATAATTCAGCTTTTAGCTTTTTTTAAAAATTTTTTTTTTCTGAAAAGGTGTCAGCCTTCTGTTTTGAAGTAAGCTAATCTAAATGTAACCAGAATTGGCAGGTAGAACATTCTCACAAAGCAAATAAGGATATAAGATTTCTGCTGTGAAAACCTGAAAGATTTTTTGTCAAGCTTGACTTCAGTGTGGTGTTAACCTAGTGCAACAACTGCACAAATACATAAAATCCCGTAGATTTCCTTTTGATAATATTAATATATTCAGCTTTTCCTCTTCCAAAAAAATGAGAATCAAAATTTTTTTTCATGCTTAGGCTTTATTTTTGAGATTGCAAGTAGATCGTCTGAAATGATTGATGTTCTTGGACACTAAGCTGCTTGTAGAAATGAACGTCTTTTGTTAACATTATATAGGCTACAGAAGATTCCAACAGGGCCATTCTATTTTTTTCCCCATTTCTGTTTTTCATGGTTACTGGAGATGCATGTAGGAAGTTTTATAATTTAAGGAAAAGCCACTGGATATAAATTGGAGGGTTCTGAAATTATTCATTGTTTAAAAAGTGTGTGTTCCGATGCTCAAAAATAGAGAGTTTTACCTGAAAAAGAACAGAAACAAGAAGCTGCTAGATTTGCAGTAATGTAGTCAGCTGTATTTTTGTCACAAGGCTGTGTAGAATTTTCTTTTACATGGCATTGTGACCATGATGTCCTTCTCTTACCTGTACAAATTCAGTCTGATTAATGATAGGGATGTTTAGTCACACACTGGTATCGTGCACCAGTGGTTTATGGTTTTATAATTGTAAACTGTGGTTTACAGCTCTGTGATTGAATCAGTAGTCCCATTTGTTTATCTTAAAGTAATGGCAGTGGTCAGCCTAAAATCAACAAGTGCCAAATCCATTCCAACTGTCGTGTTTGAGTCTGTCTTACGCAGTTTCTGACATAAGCTCTTTTAAGGATGTACATATTATTAAACAACCTTGTTTTGGGATAATGCTACTTTTTGCTTTCTCCGTTTACATTTTGCTGCCTTTCCTCTTTTCTGTCAATTCAGCACTTGTGCAGGTAATGTGTAATGTGGCTGTGGTTTCTGGAAAGCCTGTTCGTAGTGGATTTATTCATTCTTTGTGCTTCTAAGGGCCAGTAAATAACCCATGCAGGCAATCTTAGATTGTATGTGTACAATTCATGACTCGCTTAGGAATTTTGGCAATAAGGAGCATCCAAAAAAATAATGTGCAAAACACTATTAGGAAACTTTGAAGCTATTCCTGTCATCCATTGTCTGATGGGCAAATATTGAGCACTGAGACTGAAGTATTGAAGTCTAAGAAAATATAGCAAGGCTTCTTGTAAAATCAGAAGGGTTGGTAATGCTGTAGCATATAATGATGAAGGCATCTATATTAAATATTTGTACCTATGTGTTTAAGTGATTTGTTGCTAAATGGGCTCTGTAGGAAAAACAGATAACCTACTTGGAGAAAACTTGTATTTTACAGAATCACAGTATTCTTCACAAGAGAAGCTTCATGGAGCTTTTTGAAATGAATTTGGGCTCAAGTCCCATTGCAATCAACTTTACTTTATAGATTTACAAATACATCAGGTTAAGCGGCATGAACTAATGACCTGAAATCTCTTTCCTCCCTAAGTCAAATGCACAAAGTGAGATATTATCTTCAAAAGTTGGGAGCTGATGTAGTCCATCAATAACCAGTATATATTTATTATTGCCAAAGATTGCTCTTGATATTTCAGGAGACACCCTAACTTCTTTTTTTCTAAAGTATATACAGCTCCTCTTAAAAAAGGGAAAAAAATGCTGTTGAAGGAATAACCAGAAATCTTGAGTGTACCGACTGGAAAGTTTGGCTGAATGTATAGGATTTCATGGTTTCATATGGGCTATATGGAAAACAGTAGCATTCATTATATAGTTTGACAAAATGTTCGTGATTGCAGTTGACTTCCAAATTTCTCTAAAATTACACTTCTGTGAGAAAACAGTTCTTTCAATGTGTAAAAATTACCATTCAGTTCTTTAGTTTTGACCTCTGTTGATCTTACTAATTCTTAGTTATTCTCATATGTTCTAGTTTTGCTGAGAGGAAAAATGGGACTTCAAAATATCGTATTATTTTCTGTTGGAGATTTGGGAAGATTGTTTCAGAGAGATATAGCAGCACCCATTTGCTGTCCTGTTTCTATCTCAAATCTTTGAAAAAGATTTAAAACTCCATTACTTGAATTCAATTTAAAGAGGAACATACCAGCCATGAGATTCTCGGTACATCTTTAAAAATTAGCCCAATTTTTAAAAAAACATTTTAAAAATTAACATAAAAGGAAATTCATTAAGCACACTGCTGTGCTCATGTTCAGTTGTTATGTGGTGGTTCTACGAACTCTGATGCAAAAATGTTATTCTCTAGGAGACAAAAGCAAGACACAATTATTTCTGTATTTTGAGTGAGACTTGATTTTTTTTCACATTTAACCTCTTGTTAAAACTTCACAGGTTATTTGGGAATATATTTTCAACTGTGATGGATACAGTTAAGAACTCTAAACTGGTCTAAGTAGTCATTTACCTCTATGTTTGAGAGTAATGGGAATATGGATTTTGAAATAGCTGTGCTCTTGCAAGGCAGTAGGTGCATTTGTGTTAATTGGTCAGATCAGGAATGAACTTTTGAAAGTAATCTAATTATCCTTCCGTACTGCACTTGAATTAATGTTCCAGTGTTCTCATAATGTGAACTGGACTCCTTTGAGTTTAAACAGGTACTCCAGTAGTCCACGTAGCGTACCTCAAGCAGTAACTGATATTCAGTCCCTGCGAGCAGACTGTAGTTACTGCAAAATCCAACCCTTAGCCTTTCAGAGTGTGGCTGTTCCATCCTTGCTGTTGACTGATCCACTCTGCATGTCTGCCTTGCTGTTCATTCCTCTGAGGCCAGACCATTTCCAAACCTACTGGTGTCTTACAGACTTGGTGGACTAAAGGGCTTCCCTGACTCTAGGTTGATTTTGGAATATGCCTAATTTTCAGAGAATTCAGCTGTCTTTTAGAGGGCCTGTAAACTGAGGTAAAGCTGGATGAATACATATTTAGCTGTCTGAATACTGAATTTATTTATGTTACCTTGTGTTGGATTTTGGTATTATAACTAGTTTATTTTCATTCAGTGAATGATAAAAGTTTTCTTTTCATTCTGTGTAGGTGGTTCTCACTAGCTATAAGGATCAGTTGGACTAGATGACCTTGTAGGTCCTTTCCAGCCTTGTGATTCTGTGTGGTTCTATGATCTCAAATGACATCACAGTTGTTTCTGTATTTTGGTGGTATTGGATCTGATGTGTTTCAGGCTCTGTCAGTTCCATTATTCAGGATTTTACAGCAATGACTGCATAGAAAAATCAAGTGGTGTTTTCTCCCAGCTACAGCTAAGGGGGGAACAAAAGAACTGGAAGGAATTCTGCATTTCCACATGAAGTGCATCCTGTTGTCTTAAATTTCGCTAAATTGGTACCCTTCATTTATCTCTCTTCATTCAGGGTTTTATTTGAGAAGTTCTGGAATGCAACCATTTTGTTTTGACCCATAACATAACTTAGAATTGCAGACAAAAATGAGAGTTTGGGTGTCTTTTATCTTCTCAGTAAAATGTTGTTACCTGCAACAAGAAAAACAAAACAAAACAAACAACCACATTAATTAAGTCTCCTTTGAAAAAAAGAAAGAAAGAAATTAAATAGCATATCTCACTACCTGTCATTTTCATACTTCAATTATTGCAAATTAGCAGTGCTTACTTACTCTGGGTGTAGTCTCACATTCAATACTAAGCTTGGTCTAAACAATTTTATACTATTTTAACTTGTCAGTCAGAGGCGTTATTTATTTTCTTAACCAGTGTAGTTGTACTGATATCATTCTTAGAATAAATATAGTTATACAGGTATGAGAGTGTATTTCCACCAATTTATCGTATTTCCTTTTCCTGTCTAGCAATAAGGTAAAGCAGCACAGCTTTGTATAAAAGCAAGTTCTCAGAAATAAAAATTAAAAAAAAAAAAAAAAAAAAAAGATAAAAGGAAGAGTTTGTTGCTCTGTTACGTATTTCTTATTTCACTGGCCACTGAAATGAGCTCAGTGCGGCTGTTCCATTTCTCTGGTGTCCAGAAGACGTGTCATGATTTGATGTACTCTCAGCACTGTGCCAGTGAAGATTAGGTATGTCTGTATGAGTACCTTATGACAGAGAAATTGTTATTTTTCTGTTCCTCTCTAAATGCTAGTGTGGTGATTTTACCTTTTTAAGTTTTTTATTTAGTAAAAGCAGGATTTTCCTGCTCTTCCCTTCCTTTTATTTGTAAAGTATGCTTATAGAATACTTTAGTAAACAGGATTTACTCAGTATAATCAAATTTACAGATTAGTTCATTGATCACAACTATTTCATGCTGGAAATCAATGCTAATGTACTTCAATTCTTTAATTGCTAATCCATTTTTTAATTAACATTGATGTTTGTTGGTATAATCCCTGCTCATTTGATTATTTTTGAGGTGCAGAAAAATTCTCTCTTATCCATTAAGGAATTTATGGGAAGAAAAAAGACACAAAGCAAACCATTGTTTTTAGATATATAATTGAAATTGTTGCTCTTTAGTTAAAGACTTAATGTATGATATAAATGTATGACATATGTTAAGATGTCATGTATTCCGTTTTATACTGAGAGATGCAGAAAATGTGGGAAAGGTAACAATTTTCAAGGTTCAAGTCTGGGAATTTATTCTCATTTTGATCCAAGAGATCGGTATTGTCCTGATTTCTGTAAGGCACTGCTGCAGTTCTATAAAGCTCCAGTGTGAACTGCTAAATATGTGCTAACATATCGTTAGCTAACTGTATTGCTAACAGTCCTGGCAGGTGGGGTAAGTGGAAGGTCTATTGACAATTTAACAGACCTCTAAGGGTTGGTGTCCAGTGCAGGGTTACTTGCTTGTTGCAGTGAACAGTGCCCTGTTCACTGAGAGGCCAAATCTTTGGTCTGCTTGGAGAGTTGGTTGTGAGTAGGGAGGAATAGACCTCCTTTTGCTGTTTTCCCAGTTTATCACCTGTCTCTCACACAGCACTAAAGGTCTGAGACCTGAAGTGCATGACTTCATATTGGCTGAACATCTTTGGACAGTTTTTTTTTTTTTGGACTTTGCAGAATGATGCTGCAAGTGGGAGAAAGACAAGCATCCATCCAGCTTAGGTCAGCTTGGCCTCCTGGATCTTGCAGGCAGTCTGCAAATCTGCAGCATGGGAAAACACGTGGTAGTAGCACTGAAAAGGAGTAAGAGTAATTTAAAAACACTTTTAGTCTGCCTTGCCCACATAACATGGAAGTGGATTGTGCAAATGCTTAGCTGTACAAACAGGTTCCTGCTTCATCTGGCAATTAATGTGGTGACACTACCTCATACTACCAGAAGATTTTCTGAGGGAGGGAAGATAAACCTTCAGGTGTCAGAAATAGGCCAGCATTTCCACTAAATCCTCAGCAGTAGCACATACTATGAGATACGCTTTGAATCTGTTTTAATCTTTTATTTTTAATAAATAAAATTTCTTAGCAGTCATTTTTTTAATATAGATTTTGAAATGCTAAAGGGGATTATTTAGACGGCAGAGTCAAGCACTTAGGTTAATAGATCCCACATATGCCATTTATTGCATACTTCTGTTTATTGCTTAAGGCACTAAATCCCTTAAGTGAAACACAGTATTTTATAGAATTAAATAAAATAAATGATATAAGTTGTTTCTTTACCCACTTCTAATATGTCAAACAGAAAATTTCTCTAGCAGATGAACTTTGCTTTAAATACATAGTGAAGTCTACTATAGATGATGGTATTGTTATTGCTGAATGAAAAAGAAAGGCATCTCTGTAACTTAAGTTAGCTGAGTGCAGAAGTCTTAGCAAAAAGCAGATAGTTCTCCAGTATTTGCACTTTAACTAGTGGATGAATCAAATGCCATTTGAGTCATGGAATCAAAGAGCATCTTTTGTTAGTGTTCTAACAGGAGGTTAATTAACTTGAAGTATAAACATGCTCAATTTTT
This sequence comes from Bambusicola thoracicus, assembly GCA_002909625.1. Lineage (NCBI taxonomy): Eukaryota > Metazoa > Chordata > Aves > Galliformes > Phasianidae > Bambusicola > Bambusicola thoracicus. The sequence continues at coordinate 62,023 of PPHD01000180.1, read as the reverse complement.
GTACTGGAAGGGAAGCCTTCCTTAGGCTCTGGTTCAGTTTTAGATTACTGTCTCGGTTTATGCAGTGTTACACATTGACAGAGAGTTTTGTCCTTAGAACTCTTGTGATCTTCAACGTGTAAAAGAACAGTGTATCTTTGTGTACAGCTGTGACAGATAGAAAGTGCGTGAAGAGCATGCTTTTTCCATAGAAGCCACTGCAAGTACAGGCTCACTGTCATCTCCTTATAAGAATTTGCTCATTTACAGTGATGGGTGCTAAAGAGATTCCTGCTCTGTAATAAGAGCTGAATCAATGAACATATTGGGCTCTTGATGAATTAGATAAGTTTTCCTGAATACGACTTGTTGATACTTAATTATTAAAAATCAGCATGGCCAAGAGGTGAAAATCTGATATAATTTTGATACAGTTTATGCTATCACTTGAAAAAGCATGATTGTTGATAAAAGTAGATAATTGTATGTGCTAAGCGCATGGCCAGAGCTATCTATCTAAAACCAGCTTAGCTCTGGCGATAAGGAGCATATTCTCACTGAAGTGTCTGCTTGTTTTTTAATGGCATACTTGTCAACATGTAACCTTAGAATATAGACACCATGGTAACAGTTTTAACACAGTCTCTTTAAAGAGCATAATTGTGTGGAGCACAAATAGAAACATCTTGACTCTTGTAGTCTTTTAATCCACTTAAAGAAATGCTTTTCAATCTATCAAGAAGCGTTTTGTTTCTCGTTGAATATCTATCTGCCTTGAAACAACTTGGAACCAAAGACTAAGCAGCTCCTGCAATGCCGTTTCTTGCAGTAGATCTTAAAATGAGCCTTTAGACAATGTCAGGATTTTATTATTAAATTTGAGCTGAAGAGCACTAAAAAAGGTATGCTGAAAATCGCTTGGCTATAATAGAAACATGCTTATAACTGCTGTCTAATTCCAGTACAGCAAAATACTTAAGCTTGTGCACTGTCTTAGGTGTGTGAGCATCTTGTAAAATCTGTGCACTTTGATACTGTTGCTTTGTTAAACAGCTATTAGCAGCCATGAATCTGTGGTGGTTTTGCTCAATAAAGGCAGCAAAATAACCTGTTCTGATAGTACGTGGAATGCACAAATGGCTGTGTTTGCTGGCAACTGCATATTGCCAGGGGTTTTGCATAGAACCTGTCTTTCTCTTAAATATCCAAATACCATAGCCATGTGGGTATCTTTGGGAAGAAGCAGTCCATTGCTGCGCTTAGAGCCCTATTGGGGACAAGCTCTGTTTCCTGCCTTTGGAAAATATTCAGGGTTGATTATGGAAGAGCCCTGCAGCAAGGTATACGGAGTCTGGACTTACTGTATTGCTCTTTGGAGAGCTTTCAGGTTTATATAAACAGTCTCTGGTATGCAGCTATCAAAATGTAGTAGAAATAAGTAACATTTCTGCTACACTTGACATCAACAAAGTGGTTTAATGTGGTCTCATCTGATATCTTTTATAATTCTGGCAATGCTTTTACCAAATGCAGTTCAATAATCTACCCTTCCCAAGATGTGATAATAGTAGTTTATTTTCTATAAATGGCTTATCTTCGTAACCTGATAATAATTGATGTTCTAGGATGAGAAAGTAAGTGTGAAGTGACAGGCAGTGCAAAAAGATGAGTCTTGAAAATTATGATATCACCATTTCTACATGGTTATTTTAGTATAAATTTAAATTGTCCTGAATTGCTAGTAATGTGGGGAAAAAGTATTGATTTTCTCTACTTATACATATATCTTTCTGTTTAGGAATAGCATTACTTGGAAAACATCTGATGTAAGATGTCGGTCTTTCTGTATATACATGACATTTTCCATGGAGGAGGATTACCATGGGTGGTATTATGCAGACCTACTATATACTGTTGGCCAGTGTAGTCTTTACTTATGCGATAGCAGCACAACCGTTTCGCTCCTAGTGGAGTTCAATTTCATTGCCTAATGTAGTAATTAGGACATAAAAATACACTGTCAGTTTAGCAAATGAAAGCACCTTTAGGTTCACAGCACCAGAAACATTCGTTTCAAAATCTGAAAACCAGTCCATCTGAACAAAATCACTGACTTTTCTTCAGCATGACCTAATTCTATAACTACAGGAACATTTTCATATGTTATGTCTCTTAGATTATAAGAAAATGAGAGTTCTCGTGAGTTGTTTTTCCAAGGACGTTGCATAGTTCTGGTGTAAGATCAGACTTCACACAAGTGTGTAAGTCCCATCTTATTAATATGTATGATGCAAAACAGTGTTCCCCTTCCTGCTCCTCTGTGCCTCCCTTAAAATAACTAAATAAAGTTTTGAATAAACTGTATTTGATTAGGAGAAAGTACAACTTCTGTTTCTTTTCCTTTCTTACTTCACATAGATTAGTGAAGTACTCCTAACTTTCAGTTACGATCTTCTCACCTAAGGTTTGTTTCATGTGAAGAGTTGTATTTTTAGGCTTTGGTGCTGTCCTGAAGAAAATTCTTACATGTTGTCTTCTATTTTTTTTATCTCTACAAATTTGTTCAGGTTTACTCACAGTATTCTTTCACAGATAAATCATAAAGTATTAGTTTCCATCCTCATATCCTTTATAGATACAAAAGGTCTTGCAGAGCCAGTTTCTTCCCAGCTTCCCGTTTGAAGGGTATTTTAACTAAAATCTATGCATTTTTTGCTATGCTTCACAAATGAGCTATTTTATTATTTTTATCTACTTTTTAATCAGTTAGATCTTTTGGGGATTCTACTAACAAATTGTTAAGATTGAAAACCAGAAATTCTAGAAGACTGACACACATTTAAGTTTCTGCAGAAGTATTTATCAACTTACATGAACATAAATACTACTAGCATAAAGATACTATGACAGAAAAGTGGTGAGCGAAGTGGAATTACTTTATATTGTTTTGCTTGTCTTACTAATTTGTCTATGTGATTCTGTAATCAAACTGTTAAAAATTAAAAAGCACTGTATCACTTTTATGGCTTTCTAAATTTCTGTTGTTTTGAGTAATATGAGAAAATCACGGTGTAGTTTTCCGTATTGAATTGTGTGGTAGGAGTTATTTAGCTGTATGCTTTCCCTTGAAAAGTCAGTCCTTAGGTTTTTAATTGCCATGCTGAGTACTACATTAACTTTTAATTTAGTTTTCACTTTTTACTTAATTGTTCTTAATGTGTTTTCTTTTTTTCCTGAGCCATTTCTTGTGATTCCGTTATTTGTGTAAGCGGAGACTTTATCCCATTAAACACAGGCAAACATGTGCCAGTACATCATGTTGTGGAACTTATATGTTTCGGTCATTTTCTGTGTTTTTAGTGTATGAAACATTTTCATATCAGCATTGCAATATTCCATTAGGCCTTCAGTTCCCTTTTAGAAAGAGTAAATATATCTCATTTTTGTTGAGGGAAAAAAATGTGTTAGAGCATTTTCTTGTCTTTAAGTAGGTCAGTTTGTGGTATTCAGAAATAGTGGAAAATACTACTTTCGGTTTTCCATCTGTTATTAAAGCATCTTCAAGATGGTGCTTGTGCACTGATTGCAGGATTATATCACAAAAGCAGACCCAACTGAAATTTAGTTGTACAGACAGCTTAATAGATTGTGGTGGTATAAATCCTTTCTCCCCTGTAAGGGTGTGAATTGCTAACTATTGAATTATTGAATTACTAATTATTGAATTACTAACTATTGAATGTCTTGAACATTGTATTCTGAATTTGTTTACACTTAGATGTAGCCATTATGAGTAGTTCTGACTAAAAACTAGCTAGTTGTAGTATGATTTCAAACAGTCATAGACAACTTTTGCCAGAATCTTTTGGCCTAGAAAACTGTATTCCATTCCTTTTCTGTATTTAAAGCATCCAGTAGATAGACATACCATAATTCTTGGTCTGTTGTGCTAAGAAAATCACAGTGCATTTTAATGACAGTGCTAGACAGCATGCATGTATAAGGAGAATATGACAAATGAGTTTGTAGCAGTAGCACACAGCCTCATTGCTTTTTCTTCTCTTATTCTGTGTCACATTTTGTTGACTTACAAATGAAACAAAGATTGTTCTTGCCACAAGATTTATTCTGGGATTCTGAAATTAAGAAATAAGCTCTGTAAACTATAGTTCACTGTTAGTAATAAGCTTTATGATATAGTTTTTAATTAACAGTGGTGGACATATGTTTTATTTTCTAAACTTTGAGGAGCATAAAATCATATAAAATGTCTGTTCTTAATGCACTTTTCTAAAATATGTTGTGAATGCTGTGTCTTTTATCAAGATATCTGCTTAATCCAGTTTTGGTCACACTATTGCTTCTATTATATTTGACATGCTGAAACTGCCAAAAGATTCTAGATTTACAGAATGCAAAGGGTTTGCTTTTAGGTTCTTTCACTGATGCTTCAACCACACAGTGGCAATTATACACACGTTTGTATACCCTCTTCATCTGTAATCTCTCCCAAGTTAACCTGGTTCTAATGCTCTCTCACAATTACTGAGGAAATTTTCCTTATAATATAAAATGTCCATTTTATTTTATTATCCATCTTCTTTTACTGTTTGTCTTTGGTTCTGAATAAGTACTCTGATTTTGACCTGTGAGACTTTTGATGTTGCTTCCCTCAGACCAGAAGGTATCCAGATGACTTTTTAGCCTGTCCAAAGATTTCCTTTCATTATAGTTTGTCAGTGCTGAAATTGCTGACTCAGACATAGTATTCACTTAAAAATTCTTGATACTGTGCAAGTTTATCATGGCACACAGCCTGAACGTGCATTTGAAAAATTATTGGCAGTTATGAAATTAAACATTAGTGTATTAGAAGTGCAGAGTTCTCATGTTGTAATTTGATAATCTGCTTCTGTTTTTGAACTGCTAGAAAACACATCTAGTCATAATTGCTTGTGCTGTATTGCTGTAGCAGGTACTGTGTAAGTTTTGTGTGTAAGTACTAGCTTAAAGCAGGCTTGACTGTCCTCTTTTGTAGTGGATTTGCGATGTTATAGAAACTACGACAATTCCTATTGGCAGTGATGACATTAATACTAGTTTGCTTTTATTTATTCAAAGTTTTAGCAGTTTTTAGTAACAAATGATGTTTGCTGGTCAGTAACAAAAGGCATGTTGAATATTTTCTATCCGACATATTGTAACACGAGTCAGTTCTTTAAGACCTTGCACTTTTAATGAACCATCTTATTGTCAATTCTCAGAATCTAATAGTGTGCCTTTTGGTGACGTTGTTGAGAATTTTAATGCATTTTAGTTCTCATTCGGCACGGCCTATGTGCTCCTCACGGGAGGGTCTTTAGAAATGGGATTAACTTCTAGAGGAATGCATTAGCCATGCCACAGAAGTAGGCAAAGCTCTAACTAGCCTGATAGATTGCTCCACGCTTCAAATCCTCCTAACTACCCCCTCCCTCTTTTTATTGACAGCTTCTCATTGAGCGGCTAGAAGCATTAGTGTATTTAGGAGTTAGATGTTTTGTATGATCCCAGGCTGATCTCATATTCACTTTCTGAAATTAATTCGACACTGCTTTACATGTTAATCCGCAAAGGATTGATTTTGGGAAGGTCAGAGCAGTGCAGCCTCAGAAAATGGAAGAAAAGCTCCACTTAAAACAGCTCATTTCAGTTCCCAGAAATAAGTATAGATGCCTTTTCATTGTGACGCTTAGACAGCTCTAGGAGACTTGGTCATCTTGCAGAATACATCAAATAGTGTTGTTTGATGTGATCTGCAAGGAAATTGAACTAATTAAATATAGCTTCATTAACCAATTGCACTTTTCAAATTACACAACTATACTTTGAAAACTGCAGTGTAACAGAAAAAGCAGTCTTCTTTTAGCTGCCGATATAACTTGGCAATGAAGCTTGTCGTGAACAGAGCTTAACTTAATTTAATGCCTTCTATTTTTTTTTCTATTGTTTGTGTATGCGTAGAATTTTCAGAGTTGCTAAAACTGGCAATGAATGCACGTGAAAAAGAATCTTCACTGTGGGATATAGCAGTATTGGAACATAATGGATAAATAATATGTATCGTCTGGAGCTACACAAAAGAGTGAATGGACTTGAATGGTAGAGTATTGTGTCAAGAGCAGGATAAGAACATCTTGTGAAAGAAAGCATTATGAATATTGAGAAAGTGTAACTGAGTTGCAGCTGCAGTTTACTGATATGATTCTTTTCATCTGGAAGAGAATGTCCCTGATAAGATGGTATATAACAGCATAGTATTCTTTTATGAATCCAAAAAGTCAAGCACAAAAACAGATTGTTCTTTACTACATGAACTACCTTAAGAATCCATACTGTTTTATATTGAAACGCAAGAAGTTTTCATTATAAGTCACTTTTGACTTGTAGATTCATTAAGTCATCAAAACTAAAAACACCAGGAAATTAAACATTTTACAGTTTTGTGTTTGCACCTTTTCTACTTTAATGTTCATGAGTGCAAAATGTATGTGTAACCATTTTACAAGAAAATAATTTGGATTCACATTTGGTTTGAACTCTTTCAATACATTTCTGGTAGAATTTGCAGTGAAGTCTTTTATGGCATTCAGATGTGGTCCATTTTTGTGCTCTCTCTCTCTCTCTTTTTTTTTTTTTTTCCAATTGAGCTTCATCCAGGTACTTCTCTTTTTTAACATCAGAGATGATTAAATGTCCTTGCCCTCCTCCCCACAGAGTAAACTAAGTCAGTTCAGCCATAATAAATATTACTGTATAATAATGCACACATCAGAGGTCAATGTTAACACTGAACCTGTGTACCTTTTCTTGCTTCAGTATAAGCTGATTATTTATTTTCCTTTCAAAATCTGTGGACTGCACTAATACTTCCTTTATCCAAAGGTTAGATATTCGATGGTTTTCTTCCAGAAAAGTCTTCATACAGAACCTTAGGATTCCAGTAATTCTATTGTAGATGTTTGGAGCCATCAGCAATGAACACTGTGTTCATACTGACTTTGATAATAATATTTGGCCTGATAGTGTAAGCTTCTTAAGTGTTTGAATAGCCTAATATAAAGTGGAAAAAAATAAATAAATTCAGATATAAAATTGTTTCAGATCATCATCTCTTGCAATTTAGACAGTCACTGGATAGTTTTCTGAGTCATTCATGACTGAAAGCCCATTGACAATTAAGAAGCATAATTGAGAAGACCATGGAGTAGCTGTCAATATCTATACCGATAAAAACAGGTAATGCAAAAGCTCAGGTGAGGTGTAAATTAAAGCCTCTTTCTTTATACTTCCATAAGATGTAACACTGTTTTGGATAATGCAGTGTATCTAGTAATTATGCAAAAGAATGCAGTTTAGTTTTTCATATAAGAGTAGATCCTCAATTAATATATAACTTCTTTTTGCAGAGGTTGACAGCTGCTAGTCTGAGTGCACATAAAGTGAGAACTGGCCTATAAGATATAGAGTTCTGTCACTGGAGTCTGTTAAACACTGTATCAATCCTGAAATGTAAAAAAATAATATTGCTAAATTTAAGAATGTAATTCAGATCTGAAAGAGATCTCATTTATAATTTTTTTTTTTTTTTGAGGAAAAATCATTCAAAGTCAGGGTTTGTAGAAAAAAAAGTGTAAGTGGAATTTCAGCCTAGAGCATCTAACTGTTCAGTGTGATTTTAGAGTAAAAATTTTGCATCCAAACTGTATTAGAAAGCTTTTGAAATATTAAATGGGAACCTTATGTCAAAATTGTCTTTTAGGTGGCTCCAAACTGAGTGTATTTTGCATAGAAGTTCTAGCAAAATCCGTAGTGTGATATTTCCAAACGTATATGAGTGAAACCTCAAGCAACAAATAATGCAGTTAGAGATATGAGTGGGTATGACTTACTGAGACCCGATTTTAAGAATTGTTTAGTTTGGAATTTATCTTCATTAAAAAAAAAAAAAATGAAGGAAGAAAGAGCAGAGTAAATAAATTATCTTTTGTTTTGTTTTCCCCTTACCTATATTTTATCATTTAAAGGTGATTCTCCATAACTACGTATAAGTATTCAATTACTTTAATGTCTCATTTTCTGGAGGGAATGCTGCAGTATATCAAATCTTCATTTCTTTATGGGTAGCAGAAGCAAACTATTAAAAAAAATCAAACAAAAACATGAAGCAGTCATAATGAGTCTTCTGTTGGTGTTTTTTTTTTTTTCCTTTATTTCTTGTATAGTTCTCAGTAACATGAAGGAAAAAAAACGGAGACTGACAAGCCAAAACCTACAGCTGAATGTTTTGATTTTAAACATTAAGTTATCTTTGCAGGAAGTGTCAGTGATATTGACTAACATAGAAGTCAGTAGTGTGGGTCTTTTCTGAGTACCTTTGTTTTATTGTGTATTCATTTGAGGGAAATGTAAAGAAAACTCTTTAAATAGACAATTAGTGGTCTGGATTGACTTTCTGAAAATGCCATGAAAATTATGGAGCGTGTCCAGTAGTTTGACTATTTGTTTGGTATTATGCGAGGGAAAAAGGTGTCATAACAAGGAAATCTGGAGTCCAAAATTTTGCCAAAGAAATGTATTGTCATTGCTGCGTGTAGACTTTAGTGGGGTATTTTGGAGATATGGGTCTCTCACTTTTTGGAGGAGTATATTGTGAAATGAAATAATTCAGTCTCAACAAAAATGGTCCTTCAGTGTTACATACAGTCTGAATGCTCATGAGTGGAAAAACAGAGATTTAGGTTGAATAAGTTCAAACGTGAGAAGGATTACAAGAGCTGATTACAGTTCAGCTGGATGTTGACCATGGTAGCTACTTAATAGGTATGCAGAAAGTGCCAAGAGAGGTGACTTTTCCTAAATGAAACTAAGGTGTGTGGAAAAAAATTAACCAAACTCTGGGAAAATAATTGTAATAACGTTATGGTTCTTAGCTGTGGTAGCCTAAGTGTTTAAACTAGGTAAAGGACTTGAAGACAGGTAGTATCTTTTGTTTGATCATCTCTTCGTAAGTTTTTAATGTTGACTCTCTTGATTCTGTCTGCCTGCCTTTGTCTGGGTAATGGCTGCCATGAGTCTGTAAATTAAGAGTACTGAGTGGGCGTTGTGGTGACTGTTGAGCAGTTTTCTCTCTGCTTTGCATTCAGTCCATCTTTAACCTTCTGGTAGTACAAAAACTCTAATTCTTTTGTAACTTGAAGAAATAAATCCAAATATCTATAGGTAGACATAATTGCATAAAACAGTTATGCTATGTTTAATATCTGCAAATTATCCTAAGAAAAATGTTCATTTATAAAACAGAATTTCGTACACTCCCCCTGGTTAAAAAATAAGAGAGAATGGACTCTTTTTTAACTATGTAGTTCCAATAGTCTTCCAGCTTCTTCAACATTTTTCTTAGATATGGAACTGAGGAGCATTGTGGAGTTACAGTGTGAGGGCTGAAGATCAAAGAGCAAATAATAACGCAGATCCTTAGTGCTGAGTCAGAAAGAAGAAACATGAGTCCTTTTTAACAACTGCATCTATGCCAGAGATGTATAGAAACACAGTACGCCACAGGCGTATAGAAACACAGTAATTTCAACTTTAATTTCTGTATTCAGATTTCCTCTGACAAGCTCTTCTTCCAAAATCATCAGTTAGAAAATGCAGCACTGCCTTAATTAGAGGTATCTTTATGCCATCTGCTAGTTTTGGGAAGAGGATAATTGAAGTCTCCCCATACAACCAAATTCTTTTTGCAGTGGCTAACAGCTGCATTCGGACTAAAGGAAGGTATACTCCACAACTTGGAACTGTTATAAGAAAGAACAGCCTTAAAACAAGATTTATTAACAAATATAAGAGACATGGAATTGTGAAAGGAAAAATTCAGAATCTGGCTGGAGTATCAGACATCAGAAGTACAGTCCAGGGTTTGAGGAGGGGATGAAGAATGCCACTTGTTCCACAAAGTGATCCAGATAAAGCTATGCTACTCCGTATCATACCGTATGTCAGAGTATTGTACTGAAGTTAAAAAGCTATGTAAAATAATAATTACAGCCTTAACTAGTTCATCAGTGAATTCCTACTGGAATGGACAGCTGACAACAACAAATGCAAAATCAATGACTGAGTAACAAGTGGGCAAATTAAAGGTAGATAACTGCATACTTACTTTTAAAATAAACTCTCTAAAATTCAGGGTGTTTTTTTTTTTTTTTTAACAACCTGTGGGAAAAAGTGTTAAAAGAAATTCTGTAGGGAAATGTTCATACTAAATCTTCTCACATAGTGGCAACACCTTTATTGAAAAGCCAGGTTCTGGTCTGACTGATTGACTTCTGCAGGGAAAAATTCCTTCACACATCAAAAAGACCTCCTTTAGGCAGCTGTTTGTCTTCAACTTCCCTTGTAAACATCTGCCAAGAGCTACACTAAACTGTGCTACATGTTGCAAAGCAATTCTTTTAGACATAGCCATGATATTTGATGAGTCAATAACATAAGAATCATCAAGCTATGCCAGAACAGATTTCCAGGTAGTTCAGCATCCTGTCTGCAGCAGTGACCTACAGCACATCCAGGCAGAATAACAGACCATAGAATCATATAGAATCACAGGGTTGGAAAGGACCTACAAGATCATCTGGTCCAACCATCCTATCAGAGAACAAGCACAAAGTGATACCTCTCCATTCTCCCTGCTTTGAACAATTTACAGCTTAGAGACTTCCTGTGCGTATGGTAGTATCATTCGATGTAAAAGCCCTCAATGGACTTTTTTTTCTATGAACTTATTTGTAGATTGGTATTAAGCCTTTATTTATTCTGTATTCGTCGTATGCACTCGTAACTCATTACTTATCTCTCATTTGAAGCCCATTTCTTTTGCCTGCTGATAACCTATTTTTTGTAAGTCACATGTGACAGATATATACACGACTCTTAGAATCAGTTGAAAGTCAAACAAATACTGAGCACATTTATTTTGCAGATAGATGAAGTGGTGCAACCTTAAAAAAGGCATCTGAAAAGGGTGCCCCTGCTGGTAATCACAGTAGAAGCTAACCTCAGAGGACGTTATGTATTTTAATTCATTGTACATTCACTGATAATTGATTCCAAACCAGATTGAGAACAGGTAGCTTTAGGGGTATTACTTGCTCTTTGGGCTACTGGGTCATGCTTTTCCAGCTAGCCTATGGAGCTGTCATGACTGGTGATTTGACTTCTGAAGTGAGGTATATATTTCCAGAACTTGAAGATTTCAGAAACTGAGGCACCTTGAAAAACACACTTACCATGACAGTGCAGTAGAGGTTTGCAGTAATATCTTGCTACCACTACAGTGCTGTTACTAATTTGTGCTAGGTCCTTTATGACTGGCTGTTCACAAACATTCTGGAGAGAGAGAAATATATTTACAGAGGTTTGAATTATGCTAGCTGTGTCATTACTAGGCACTTCTAGTTCTTTTGTGTTTGATTTTGGATATAATTTTAACAGTATCTGAATAATGAATATGCTGTCCACTGAGGCATCCCTATTGATAGTTTACGTTGGATGTTTGGATGCTTTTTGAATTAGAAATGATCTGAGAAGGAAAAAACAAATAATAATTAAGTAAGGGTGTGTATTGCAGCCTTTTCAGTTGCACAAAATATGTGCAGGTCCTACCTCATGTATTCTACGTCCAAGTACATTTCTGGTTGTATTTTTCATACCAGTGAAATGCATACAAAAATATCTTTTGTTAGACATGTTTTACAAAAACATCTGCATACTGATCTTATTATATTCTCACTTAAAAAAAAATAAAAAGCAAATACATATTGTTTGCTCTTTGTTTTTTCTAACATCAGTTATCTTTAAATTACGCCTTCATACAAAATATAACAAGATATGAGGGAAGATATATGGGGACTGACTTGTTTTAAATGCATTTCTTTTCTGAGGAAAATTGTTGTTTCTAATCATCATGGCCTTTCACATTCTTTTGTCACATGTGTCTTGCTCAGGAGGGTGCAGTCAAGCACTTCACTTGCCTGTAATATTTAGTTATTTCTGTATGTAATTATTTCTAATCACTGCTTAACATAAGAGGCTGTATTGATATAAATATTTTGAAATAGTAATCAGTATTCTTGCATTTCCATAAGCTTCAACTCTTAACAGCTGTGTAAGATCGACAGACATTTAGCATCTCTGTACAATAAAAAGGAACCAAAAATCCCCATTTTGTGAATGTGACACATTAGACAGCTCTTCTGCTGCTTACTTATTATCTTTTAGCTGGTGTTGTTTAATCTGGAAGTCAAGCTATAGACTTCCTTTCTGAATTTTATCTGAATGTAGTGTTGAACAGAGTTAGTACAGCAAAAAAAAAGAAAGAAAAAAAGCCTCCTGTCATTGCTCTTCTAGTGTGTTTCATCCCTAGTCTTCAGGGAGTGCCTCTTCAGATGGTCAAAATCATGCTAACCTTTGAAAATGTCAACAGAGAGGCCAGTACTTTGTCAACTGATGCTATAAGCAACAGTACTAACATTGTGGATGGGCTGTATTCTGTGGAGGATTTAGCAGTGTGATTTATAGGATAACGTGTACCATTTATACATGTGGAACATCCCTTTGAGTGTTACAAAACTACACTTCTAAATGAGTCCGAAGGGTTTGGAAATGAAATATCAAATCTGTTTCAGTAAAATGTCGGGGTTATTTTAGGAAAAAAAGTTTTACTTTTTCATCTGTCAGCTTTTGTGAGCATTTATTTCTGTAGCCTTATTACTGAATGCTATTACTGCTCTTGAAAGCTCTATGAACAAAATTATATTTTAGCTTTCCTAATAAAATATTTCTTACAGAATTATTCACTGTCACCTCCTGTGATTCTTAGTTCTGTTCACACAGTTCTCAGCTGCATTATCTACCCCCAGTGTAGAAAATTAAGCCAATGTAAAAGTATACTCTGATTTTTAAAAAGAGGTCACGAATAGCCTTTCTTCCCTCGGCAGTCACCAGTGTTCTTATTACACTTCATTTATATAGTTGGAGGATTTGGGAGAACCAGCTGGGCCCCCTGTCTGCACTCATCAAGAGTTAATTTCTGAAAGAGGTGCTGTTGTCATGAACAAGTGCAGAAGGTACTCTGGTGGTCCTGCCAAACAACAAGAGCTCTTAATTAGCAGCAATGTTCAATCAGACTGCTTAACCTGCCACAGAGCGGAGGAGGTCATGTTCCTTCCTGATGCACTGCCAACCTAAAAAGCACCCAAGAACTGATCCCAAATGTTTTCAAAAACATTTACTTGGTTTTAGAGGCAAGTAAGGCAATGTATGTCAGTGAAAGCTGTCATCAGGATAATGAAGTTTTATTTTTGTGAATGATGGAGGCTTTTCATTTTGTATAAAATGCCCTCTTTTTTGAGGGGAAAAATATTTTTCACAGTGGTCTGAAGAACATGAAAATTCAGACTTTCCATGTGTTGACTGTAGTTAGTGAGGGAAGTCTGAATTTTCATATTCGTTAGGGGTACTGAGTTATGTCTGATAATTAGTAATTCACGAATTTGTCTTCTCATGGTGTTAATTAGCTAGCACTTCGCATCTTGAGCTAATAATTTCAGAGGCAGCCATCTTGGCCTTGGAAACTTCTCTCCAGTGATTCAGAGCCATGCACTACAAATCATTAATAGTTAAGCATTTAAATATCTCAACAAAATCTGCTGACAAGAAACAAAGGATACAATGCAAAATATCATTGACCTCCATTTTTATCTCTGGAGGCTAGCAAATATCCTATGAAATTATTAGACTCCAGCAGAGCTACATGTCTACTTACGTATCAAATTATTTTAAAGAAGGAGAGTAAATAGCACATGAACAATGACCCTGATGTAAATGCTCCGAAAGCAATTAGTCTTTTCCTGCATGATCAACTCATAGGAAAGACTTATCATTTCACTGCTGTATGAAGAAATTACCTAAATCTTTAATTCCTACTTGTAACCTAGTTGCATCTATATCGGTCTTAAGAAAATCACACATATTTTGCTTACTCTCTGTTCATAACTGTCATTGTAAAGGAGACTATTTAGATTAGGATAGTAATTCTTCTTGGATTTTGTGAAATCTTGACTAGATTTCAGATGTAAGGCTCACAAGCCGTATCCTAGGCTGCACCTGAAGAGTGGTGGGCAGCAGGGCAAAGGAAGTATTTGTCTCCTTCTACTCTGCCCTTGTGAGGCTCCATCTGGAGTACTGCATCCAGATACAGGCCTGGAGCCCCCAGCATGAGGATGCAGAGCTGCTGGAGCGGGTCTAGAGGAGGCCACAAAAGATCAAAGGGCTGGACCACCTCTCCTATAAAGAAAGGTCGAAGGAGTTGGGCTTGTTTGGCTTGGAGAAGAGCAGTCTCTGAGGAGGTCTAATTGTAGCCTTCCAGTACCCGAATGGAGCTTAAGAGCAGGAAGGGGAGTGGCTTTTCACAGTTTGATAGTGATAGGACAAGGGGGAATGGCTTTAAAAGAGTAGAAATTTAGGTTAGATGTTAGGAGGAAATTCTTTTCCCAGAGGGTGTAGTGAGGTGCTGGCACAGCTGCCCAGAGCAGCTGTGGTGCCCCATCCCTGGAGGCGTTCAAGGCCAGGCTGGATGGGGCCCTGGGCAGCCTGAGCTGGTGGGGGGCAGCCCTGCCCATGGTAGGGGTTTTGGAAATGTGGCACTTAAGAAGATGGTTTAGTGAGCATAGTGGTGATGCATTAGTGGTTGGACTGGATTATCTTAGTGGTCTTTTCCAACTTTAATGATTCTGTGATTCTAGGATTTTGTATGTGTAGAGACAGTATATTTTCCATTGAGCTTTGTTTCATAGTTTCCGAATTCCAGCATCTCCATGTTTTGAATGGTTCACAAAAGCTGTACTTATAAAAATTAACATATTGATGTGCAAATATCTGTGTATATTCTTTTAAATAAATTGGGATGTCTGTGTTTCTAAAATTAAGAAGGGTATTCCTTAGCCAGAAATGTGTCCAGGCATACCCTTTATCATGTCCAAATGAAACTGCACTGGATTTTTACATCAGCAGAAAATAATTGCACTGTTGGCAGTTAGCCAGGGACCTAATCCTACTGTTCTGTAATCTTGTGCATCCATTATTTCATAGAATAAAAATAAAATACTCTGCAGTGCCATTAATGAAGTAACGACTTCAAATGACTTTTGCACTCTATCATGCCTGATTCACAAATAATTAAAACTTCAAGACTTGAAATGATCCTACAGTTTCGTGCAGATTTGAACTTCTTTCCAGTTGTGTCTGCAGTTCCACAGACTCTAGTGTGATTTAAGCATTTTTGCAATAATTGCACACATTCTTTGCATTAATATGTTAGGACTGGTTTATGGGTCTTGGAATGCACTCGGATTATGTTGGGTAGTTGCAGGTATGTTTGATCTCATTTGTGTCATTACAAGCAAAAGAAGTCAAAATAATTATTTCAAACTTGATTAGTATCAAATGCATATTTTAAAGAAGAGACCGTGGAAGTTCACTGTTTTGCTTTTTCAACTTGAATAACAGAATTGGACGTTCAGTTATCTACCCAAGTCTATATACATTTAAAGGTGTAAAGGCACAACAAAGTCAACAATTTTGTGTGTGTGTGTTTGTGTATACTTAAATGTGATAAAATGTGTAGTTTAGCTTAGGTGTTGCTGTCTTGAATCTCTTCTCTGTGGTTGTGAGATCTGGATATCATGTCGATAGCGCTTCAAGGAGTCTGGGAAACTTCTAAATTTCTCTGTGTACCTTGCCTTGAATTATCTGCAATAACAAATTCTGTGGGTTTTTTTCGGATCATCTGTTACATGACTAGTGAAACACTAGTTGGCTTTGACATTCAGTAAAAATGGATTATGAATGAAAGTCCAGGTGACTCCTGGGCTTAAAACTAGACATTGTAAGGTATGAATGCCCCAAAGCCATTTTAACAGTACTTTTCAGCATGTAACAGCAGATTAGTTTATGGTTAGAACTGCTGCCAGACTTTTGTTGCACTCTAAGGCAAAGGCTAGAGTGCGTTGTGAGTGATAGCAACAAACTGTGGTGTTGAAGCAGAATAAAGGACAGAGCAAATTATAGCAGCAATAGATGTGCTTACGAGGTGTGCAACAACGTCAAATTTCTGGAACATGAAGATTGTTTGTGGGAGAATTAGAGGCTTTACTTAAAACCTTTCCCTGTTGTAGTTTTACAGTCTCTTGCACATGCAGTTTGGTTTCTTTCTCTGACAAGTGTCAGCCATTGGGTGTATGATAAACATGACAGTTGCAGCTCCATCTTAGATAACTGTGCTGCTGTCTCTGATTTTTAGAAATGTGTGTAACTGATCTGCATCATCTTTGAGATTAGAAATAGTATTCACAGTGTGCACTTTCCCTGCCTGTGCAGTGACAGCAGAAATCCATATGTTCGGAGCCCAAACAAAGCCATTTGTGGGACTTTGGTAAACATGCAAAGCTCTTCATACCACTACTTACGTAGAGCAGGTACCACTGAGTAGTAAAACGGTAGTGCCTGAAAGTTAGTAAATAGATCATTTTTCAGGAATTGAGCTAGTATGGTTTTTGTGCTTTTATAGCATCATCCATTTTTTGTTTTTGAAATGCTTTGCAAATACTTGCCATTTAGCTTTCCAAAGTAAGTTAAGACACAGTGTAGATAGTGATTAAATTCATACTAACACGGAGAAACTTAACACAAAAGTTAAGATTTCACTTTGGATCCTACAGAGGCATTCATGGAAGTTGTTTGTGTGAAAATCCCACACTGCCAAAATAGAACTGAATACAAAGTATGGACTATCCAGTCTAACAAAATTGATTTTATCTATTAATAATAGATTTAAAGCAAAACTTTAACTGTAGTTTACATGCCATCTTCATTATTCAAAACTACTTGAAAACGGGGGCTGCAATCAAAATTCCAATATTACTATTCTCTTTGTTACATAAAGTTTTTCAAGTATGGACTAATACTGATAGTTTCTCTTCTTCAGCTTCTCATTTCTCTTTCTGTGATGAGAATATCTATAGAATTGTGTAAATGGTGTCTAAACTAAACTGTGCTGTGCCCATGACATCCTCATATGACAGCCCAATACGTAGTCCCAACTCTGGGGTAAAAGAATGCTTGTAAGGACTACAGAGCCTTTGTGGCAATAGAAACTTAATCTCGGTTTGTCTGGGAAAAAGGCAGCCATGCGAACAGCTGCATTTCATGAGGCCTCATGGCACGCTGCCTTGCAGATAATGTTTTCACTGAGATGCAAGACAACCAAAACTGTTAAAATATAGTCCAGAGATGTTAGAGAGCCTTGCAAATGATTTTGTGTTCATACAAGAAGCCACATCTGTAATTGTATATTGCTGCTTTAAAGTGCTAATTTACAGCAAATGATGTTTAATGTATTATCAAAAATTTTCCACTAAGAAAGATCAGTGGGATTTTATTGATGTGCATGTGCACTTGGCAACAAAGGGAAGTCTAAGGGAGTAATTTACTCTTGACTGGAAAACACATCTTTTTTCAGTTTCTGAAATCAGTTAATTTTTTTGTGTGTATTTATGTATAGCTACAGTATGTTACAAGGTCTTTTCAGGCTTACTCCTCACAGTCAATGTTCCACTTGGAAATAATTTCTTAAATTATAGTGAGTTTTGCTTAGTGGACAGATAAATAAAGCATTTTCCAGCTCTCACATTTTCTTTTGCTGTCTCCTTGCTAAAATTCAGTCACCTTTTCTTTGTGTAAGTGTCCTAAAAGCTAATGAGGAAAACAAAGTTTATTTGTAGGAACTCTTCAGCAACAAAAATAAGTGTCCGTGTTAGAGGAGGGATGGAGTGTAATAAATAAGCGAAGATGTATTTTGTGTAAGCTTCCAAGGAATTTTTTATTACGGTGGGATTTTACAAATGCATTTCAATGGAAAAGTTGACAATGTGTTTAATGATTTTGGAAGTCATTTTACTTAGAGGAAGGATTTTATTTTTAGTATTTTAAAAAAATTTATAGTAGCTTTTTATGAATGGATATTCATGATTTAATAATAATCCGGCAGTATGCAAATGTAATTTGACAGTATTCACCTGTTCGGTTGCTGCATTAGATAGGAAGATTTGGGTTTATTTAAAAAATAAAAAACTGTTCATCTTCTTTGTTGGTTTCCAGGTAGTGCCATACTGTATATATGTGCTTAGTACTTTCGATTTGAGAGTTAAGCTGCTTTTGTTGTGTTTGGCTTGCATCACTGCATGTCTCAGCTTTCAGGGTTTGTGTAAAGGTAGAACAAAAAACCCCACCAGAGAATTAGGTTATGTTCTATATATTGACAGAGGTCTATTTGATTGTGTCTGCATTTGATTTTGGAATGAATGTTCATTTCTTGCTGCATAAGATTATCTGTGTGTAAAGTATTCTGCCTGAGTTAGGTACTTAACGTATATCTTGCCTGTTAGGAAACTTCAGGCTCTGCTTAAGTTTTGATGTATAACCATGGAATTAACGTAACAGTTCTGCAAGCTGATATCTGAAACAGCTTAGTCTTCAAATATATATACCTTGAAACTGCCACTAGAATTTCAGAAAACTTGTATCTTTATGATAGAGACATATTCATGGTAAGAAGCCATAGTTCAGTGATAGTGCATTCATTTACTGATCTCGCTGTTCAGTTCCTTCTGTTTGTCTGTTCTGTTATGACTAGTGGGAAATTTGCTTGTGAGAGAAAATCGTTTTCCTGTGGTGGGTGGACTGCAAAGATGAGAGCAAAGATCTGCCTTCACTGTCTGAGCCTTGTGTTTTACTTGGACCTTATAACCTTGTCAAGCTACAGTATGAAAACCTTGACTCCATTTGAATATCCCTCTCTGAATCATTTCAACACCCTATTGATGGGTCTGATGTTGGAAGCCATAAAAACACAAAAAAGATGGTTCCGGAACCAGGGTTTACAAATTGTGTATAAGAAGAACTACAGGGACAGAGTAACCTTGGGATGTTTGATTGATTGGTAGTGAAAAGGGTATCAAAAGTGAACATGAGTTGCATGTATTTGTTACAGTAGAGAAGATGCCCTGTAAAAGGCAATAAAGCAAACTGGAAGTTGTTGTGTTAGCCCTGTGTCCATCTTTGAGAAGCCAAAGTTATTTAGAGTACTTGTTGAAGAAGCTCCTTTGATAAATATACCTAAAAGGAAGAGTATTTTCTCACCTTACTCTTTTCTGGCTAAACTCAAGAAGTAAATATCTTGTGAAAAGGTGTTGTGTTAGGACAAAGGAAAAGGTGGAGGAGAAGGCTGCAAACACTGGAAATTTGCAACTGCAATTTTATTAATTCCGTGAAGTGTTTCTTGTTAAAATTCTGTTGGTGGAGAAAGGGAAAAAATGACCTATTTTTATTTCAGTAATCTTTTTTTCTTTTAGATACTTAAGTTCGTAGCATCACTGTTGAAGTGTTTAAACACCATTCTTAAAACTACAACCCATATGGAGTGTGCGATTAGAAAAGATTTTCCAAGCCTTAATACAGTTTATGTATGTCCCGTTGGATCTTATTTTATCCAAAATTCCATATTGTTTACAGAATAGGCTTGACGATTGCATTACAGCTTCTTGAGCTTACAAAATCACTCTGACTTTTCCAAAAATCCAAGTGCTTTGCCTAGGTATTGTATGTTAGCATCTAATCATCAGAAAACAGGGAAAAATACTTCAATAATACAGTCTTGTTACAATCTTGTTATGGCTAATCCAAAAGACAAATTAGTGAATGAAGTTTGTTTATATGGTTTATAGATTCATATAGGACTGGACACAATGGCCTCAATATTATTAAAAAACTATTCAACATAGTTTGTTCTTAACAGTTCACATTAGCAGAAACAGTGAAAAGCAGTTCCCTAAAATCACTTCCTTAGTGTAGAATGGTATACTAGTATGCTGCTTATGTAGTTGCTTTGTACCTTTTTTTTTTTCCTTTGATAATGGAATTTATTATGCAACAGCTAATGCTGCTGTTTTAACTAAAGCACAAAGACATTTCATTGACTGGTATGTTTCTACTTCTACTGTATTTGTAGTTCTTCTCTTAGCCACAGATTAGTTTATAATTGTTGTATTAAGGGGGTGGCTTATAAGGTGCTGTGAAAGATGACAGTTACTCATCTACCTAGACATGCTTGAGCAAGGGGTTCAGGTGAACTTCATGAAGTTCAACAAACCCAAGTGCACGATCTTGCACCTGGGTTGTGGCAACCCTCAATATCAGTACAAGCTGGGGGATGAAAGGATAGAGCACAGCCCTGCTGAAAAAGACTTGAGGGTACCAGTGGATGGCAAGCTGGACATGAACCAGCAGTGTGCTCTCGAAACCCAGAAAGCCAACAGTATCCAGGGCTACATCAAAAGACGCGTGGTCAGCAGGGCACACATGCTCCTCTGCTCTGCACTGGTCAAGCCTCACCTGGAGTACTGCTTCCAGATGTGGTGTCCTCAGTACAGGAGAAACATGAAACTGTTGAAGCATGTGCAGAGGAGAGCAACAAAAATGATCCAAGGGGTGGAATACCTCCCCTATGAGCAGACGCTGAGAGAGCTGAGGCTGTTCAGCCTAGAGAAGAGAAGGCTTCAGAGTGACCTGAAAGCAGCCTTTCTGTGTCTAAAGTGCGGCTATAAGAAAGAAGAGAACAGACTCCTTGTAGTATCTCTTGTGCTAGGACTAAGGGAGATGATTTCAAACTTAAAGAGGGGAGACTTACATTGGATATAAGGAAGAAGTCTTTTACATAAAGGTAATGAAGCACTGGATCGGGTTGCCCAGAGAGGTGGTGGATGCCCTATTCTTGGAGACACTCAGGGTCAGTCTGGGTGGGACTCTGAGCAGCCTGGTGTAGCTGCAGGTGTCCCTGTTCATTGCAGGGGAGTTGGACCAGCTGGCCATTAAATGTCCCTTCCAACTCAAATGATTTTATGATTCTTTGATGGTCTTGTTGCATGGAGTTTTGGTATCACAGATCATATTTTCATTATCAGATATAAGTGTTTGAAGAGATTATTTGTGGTTTTCTGATTACTCTTAAGCAATGTTTGTAGAGTCATCTAGGTTGGAAAAGACCTTCAAGATAAGTCTGGCCATCAACCTGACCTACCAAGCCCACTACCAAACTATGTCCCTAAGGGCCGCATCCATACTTCTCTTACATACCTCTGTGGATGGAAACTGCACCACTTCCCTTGGCAGCCCATTACAGTGTTAGACCACCCTCACCATGAGGAAATTCTTCCTAATATCCAAGCTAAGGCTCCTACAGCATAACATGAGGCCATTTCCTCACGCCCTATTACTTGTCGCCACAGAGAAGAGACTAACACCCTCCCTCACTGCAGCCTCATTTCAGGTAGTTAAAGAGAGCAGTGAGGTCTCCCTTCAGCCTCCAGACTAATCAACCCCAGTTTCCTTAGTCACTCCTCATAACTTGTTTTTTAGCCCCATCACCAGTGTCATATTTACTTATGTTGCATGGGACTTCAGTGGGTTCTGCTGATTCACTTACTACACTGTACTGCTGAGGGTTTATATCTGCCATGCTTTGGAATAACTTGATTGTTTTAATTTCATTTTCATTTCATTGGCAGAGCTGAGGCTGTGCTTATTAAAACTAAAGTCAATATGAAGCAGGTATAAGATTATACAAAGGTAGGTTTCAAATTCTAAACATCAGAATCACAGAATAGCCAGAAAGAAATTGGATGCAGCTCATTATGGGTAAGAATGGCCTGTAGGAATAATGAGATGCAAATCATTAAATGAAGATAGCGTGATTGGATATGAGTTTTCAAGAGAGGTTATGGAAGTGCGAGTCAGGAATTGAATGGAGGGAAAAAAAGTATTGCTGTTGTAACCAAAGGAGGTGAGGAATGAGATGGAAATTCATATGAAAGTGATTTTAAAAAGTGCTATGTGTAAAATGTACAGAGTAATCTTTTCAGTGTTACTCAACACTGAGAACGCTTAACTGGCGTTATTGGTCCAGTTTTCAGGCTTCTACCATTGCTGTCAGCATTGACCTGTTGTTAGAGTTAGGGTTTTAGCTTGCTTTCATGCAGCTGTGGCTCATTTTTTTTCAAGATTACAAATCCAGGTACCAAGAGATAGCCTTCTGCTGGTACTTTACATGAATGTGCTGACCACTGATTTTTTTTTTCTGCATTAATTTCTGACAGTAAAGCATTTTTGCATAGTACCCTTTGTACAATTACTTCCCATTTAAGACATTCCTCCAAGTTCATTTTTTTTCCTTCTTCAGAGCCAAAGGAATTATTTTCTGCAGACCACCCTAATCTTTGATAAAGCCTTACTGTTTCATTTAAAATAAAATAGCACCATGTGTGTCCCACAGTTTCTGTATGCTTAGCGTTAAGTGCTGCTAACAGTCACAGTATCATGTAACTAATCCTCCAAGTCTTCCTTTCTCTCTTAGATGCTGGCTTCTATTGCATGTGATCTGAATGGTTCTGTTGGTACCTTTACTAGGCCAGAACACTTCTGCTAAGGCTTCACATCTCACTGAACTTCAGTGCAATCCATTTCATTTGTCAGTGTCTGCTGAACGCCTATTTTGTATAAAATTATCAGTAAACCAGAATGAGAAAAAGTCTATATACACCTGTATTTTCCTTTCACTTTACAGTTAAAGAATGCACAAAAAAGTGGGTGAAGGAGGAGCCAGAGATCTTTCGGGAGGTTCAGTAATGATTTATAACAGTTTTATACTATTACTCTGTAAGTACTTACTACATGTCTGACAAACAAATGCAAGAATTATGTGTGATCAAGCACATCCACGGGTGGGAGCTAGTAACAGACAACAGGATTTGGGATAAGATCCTAGATACTGAGATACTACAACAGAGTTTCACTGTGGTAGAGATAGGGAAGAGGGAGAAATGGCAAGGAGTGATTTTCCTACGAGAAAGTTAAAACACTCTTGATAGTCATATACTATTAGAATTTGACATGTTGTGTTTGTTGGTTTGCACAAGTAATTCCTGAGTTTACTAAGGTAATGCAAGAATGAAAGGCATTTTTTCTTGGCAATGTTTTTGATGATATTTGGTATATTTGATCTTCAACTTCCACTATGTGCAAATACTGGTGATCATTGCTCTGAAAAGTGGCAAGATGCCAAGATCCAAGTGTAGATTTACCTTGGGGCCTATTTGGTTTCTTACCCCCTAGCCACTGCTGTTTATGCTGCACACACAATCCAGACACACAGCTTGGAAGTGTTGTGCAGCCATCCACACTTGCATATGAGCTCTCTCCAGCTCAGTTCTTTACCTACTCATCCGCCTCCTGTGAGGACAGGTAATTGTATGCATTTGATTGTCTTAGAGTGGGCATTCCTTTGAAATTTACAGTTAGGAAGTAACTGCTTTTCTTACACTGGAAGAATTGGAAATAATGAGGCTACAAGGGTATGTTTGGATTTTCTCCTACCAGCCCTTACAAAGAAAATCCACAGTTTTGAGATTTAAATACCAGCTACATTTTGTGTTGAGTCTGTGGTTAAAGTCTACATTATGATGACTGTTTCTGGAATCTACAGAGGATGCTGTGGCCAGCATAAAGTAACTTCCTTATTTTGAAATCCATTCTTAATCACCCATGAAATTAACTATTGGAGTCTGCCTTCGAGTTGGCACAGTCTAATAGTAGGGGTTTTAAAAATATTTAACAACATATTTGGAAACAGAACTTTTCTGTTCCTTATTTATATGTTTTTGGATGTTGGCTCTCGCATGAGAAAAGTGCTGTATGCTTTACTGAATACTGAATTTAGAAATCTTGTGGTTTCTGTTGGCACTACAAGGGAGCAGCTAGTCTAAGTCTCTGGTACTTGACGAGATCTTTTTTGTGTTTTAATTATTAGACGCATGAATAGAGAGCCAGCTCAGTTCAGCTATTGTGTTTATTGCCTTTTTTATTCACCATAAAAAAGCAATTTTTTTTCTGGATTACTATCTTTAACACGATCTGCAACTCAAAATCAGAAGAAAGCTGAAATATTGTTAGTTCTTTCTTCTTACAGGGAGCAAGAAATTGAAGAAAAAATCTGTTGAGAGATGTTGAAGTGTAATATTCTGGATTTATAACCCAGTTAAATGTTGCAGTTCAAGTCAACTCAACAGTTCATTAGGAGTGCCTATAGTACTTGTACCTTGTAAAAGTACTAGTTAGGATACTCCATCTTGTTGCTCTGGTTAGTAGGCCAGACACTTAATACAGAATGATGGAGTGACAACATTCATGGTCAATGGAATGGCAACTGATGTCATCTACCTGGACTTCTGCAAGGCTTTTGACATGGTCCCATACCATCTCCTCTGAATTGTAAAGAGATAGATTTGAAGGCTGAACCATTTGGTGGATAAACAATTATTTGGATGGTAACAGACAAAGTATTGTAGGTAATGACTCTGTGTCCAGGTGGAGGCTCAGGGGTCCACCTTGGGACCAGTGCTTTTCAAAAACTTTATCAATGACACAGACACTGGGATTGAGTGCACCATCAGCAGGTTTGCTGATGACTCCAAACTGAGCGATGCAATTGATATGACAAAGGAACCTGGGCAAGCTTGAGAAGTGCTCCCACATAAACCTAATGAGGTTCAACAGGACCAAGTGCAGTGTGTTGTGCTTGGACTGAAGCATTCCCAGGTATGTGTACAGACTCACTGAGTACCACCCTGTGGATGACCTCGGGGGTCCTTGGAGACTGGAGTCTTGACATGAGCTAGCAGTGTGTGCTTGTGGCCTAGAAGGCCAACAGTATCCTGGACTGCCTCAAAAGAGAGCTGGCCAGCAGGGTGATTGTCGTCTTCTGCTCTGCCCTTGTGAGGTCCCATCTGCATTACAGTGTTCAGGCCCGGGGCCCCCAGCATAAGAAGATGTGGTTGATGCCCCATACCTGGAGACTTTCAAGGTGAAGCTAGATAAGGCCCAGAGCAACCCGATCTAGCTGCAGCGTCCCTGTTCATTGCAGGGGAGTTGGACTAGATGGCCTTCAGAGGTCCCTTCCAACTCAAGGATTCTATGATTCTATTATAAGAAGGATGCGGAACTGTTGGAGTTCGTCCAGAGGATGGCACAAAGATGATCAGAGGGCTGGAGCACCTCCCCTGTGAGGACAGGCTGAGGGAACTGGGATTGTTCAGCCTGGAGAAGAGAAGGCTCCGGGGAGATATAAATCTGGTTTTCTAGCACTTAAAATGAGCTTACAATCAGAAAGGAGACAGATTTTTTACACAGTCTGATAGTGATAAGACAAAGGGAAAAGGTTTTAAATTACAGGAAGAGAGGTTTAGATTGCATGTTAGGGTGAAATTTTTCTCTCAGAGTGTGATGAGGCACTGGAATAGGTTGGAGAAGCTGTGGTGCCCCATCCCTGGAGGCGCTCAAGGTCAGGTTGGATGTAGCTCTGGGCAGCCTGCTTTAGTGATTGGTAACCCTGCCAATGACGGGGATTTGAGGGCTTTGCGGTCCCTTCCAATGCAAGCCATTCCATGATTCTACAAGCTTGATTGCAAAGGTAGCTTGGTAATGGAACCAGAATCTGCAGGGGAAAACTGACATATGTGAAAGCACAGCTAAGGAATGAGTATGTTTCAAAGTTTAAGTGATCCAAACTTCAGCACTTCCATATATTTGAAAGAACTACCATGTTTGAATTTGGTTGAAAATGCTCCAAAAATTTGTTAAGGTTTTCTTAAAGGAGAAAGGAAGTCATTTCAGACAAATTAATTCCTTCATTTCTCAGCAAATACTGGCTTTCCTGAATCTGTATTTTTTATGAAAAGTTGTGTATATGGAAAATATTTGGCCAGATCTAATAAGGCATTTGAAAATTATATCCTAAACATTACTAGCTAAACAGAATATTTCAAATGATTACTAACATTTTTGGAATTAAATTACTATCTTCTAAGAATTTCTCAAAACCTCTTTCACTGGAACAGTTTTTCTTTAAATAAAATACTAGCTTTTCAGTTTCGTATTGTTTTTCTGTTACATTTTACTTAAGAAATGTTCGTATGCCAGTTAAGATTTTTTTAATGGAGAAGGAAAAAAAATCCGACATTTTTGTCTGTGGGAATTTTGCAATTAAATTCTGGGCTTATTGACATTTTTAGAAGAAATGCAGTGCTTTTGGTTGGTTTTGTACATCCTATTAATAGCTTCTTCAAAGTTTTAGTATTTCATAGCGCTTAATGGAAAAAAAGACACACAAGTAACATGATAATGCTTTACTTGCCAGTTTATAAAGCCAGAGTTGTTTTATAATGGTTGTAACAGCTGGGCAAAATTCTGAGGCTTTGATCTAATGCCAAATAACGTGTCAAATTACCAGCTGCACGGCAATGCTCGTAACATACATTGTACAGTAGTGTATTGGTTATCATAAAGATCAAGTACGAACAAGTGTTTAGAACTTCCGAGAAGTTGTATGTATATTTTTAAATCACATTGATTTGAGACTAGCTGATAGTCATCCATACTGGTGTCAAAGGTATAGGGCTTATTTTTATATACACTGTTGATCTAAATCACGGTTTTTACCCTTCAGTAGAAGAGGAAATATATAAGCAACATAATCAGATAACAACTTAAAAATTGATAACTGATGAGAGCCACGTGAAAATTGTAAGACTGAGACTCTCTTGCTTTTGGCCAGTGAGATCAACACTAATTAAGAAATTTGCTTAAAATGTCAGTTGTTTTTCATGTCAAAATAGTTTTCAGAAAGAATATTAAAGTTACTGACAGATCTCTCCCAAACTAACTCTTATCTATAGATCAAAATAAATGTGAAACAATGTAATAGCATGCTACCTCATATTTTAATTTCTGAATATTATTGAGTATACCTTCATAAAGAGGAGAAAAAGTAAAAATATTTTTTACCTGGTGCTGAATTAGGAAAATTAGAAATTTATTACATCTCTATAACAACAGCAATCTTGCCATTCCAAAACATCAGGGTCTCTATTTGGAGTATGGTACATGTTGCAGTCATAAAATAAAAGAATCATGAGCAAATCAGTGAAGAAAATTCCAATGCTTTTAGAGCTTTTCAGTATAACTTGCTTCTTTGATTTGGAATATTACTGTCTCTGATGAAACCATCAGTACTAAAAGGCTAACAGAAAACTTGTGTGTATAAGTGAAGTAAGTGTTACAGTCAGTTTTGTAGGTCTTCTACAACTATTTAGCAATGAATTAATTTTCCTGGAATGTTTTAATTTTTTTCTGTTTGCACTGAAGACCTCTGGAGAGGATATGGAGAGGGCAAACAAGTAGTTTCTGCTCAAGCAGAATTCTTCTGATTACTTTCTTTAATTTGCATGATATGTCCTACGTCTTTTGTTCTGTTAACTGAATCTGAATGGCTACTTAGGATTAACTTCATCCACTTTTCTGACAGAACATGGCAACTATTTAATGCCATGATTTAAGACAGGAAATGAAGGACTGGCTTCCCAAATTTTCATAAGCATATGTTATTGCCTAGACTAGAATTTGGCGATAATGCAAAGTTTAAGTTGCTGTCTGTGCAAAAAAGTTCTCTGGTTTTTTTTTTGTTTGTTTGTTTTCATCTGAAAGGTGACTTCAAATAAAATTGTATGAATTCAGAATTGCTATTGATTACTTTTGAGATCCCAATGTTTGAGTGTCTTCACGTTGTAAGTTATTAAGGGGCAATGCTAGTTTAAAACAAATTTACTACCTTATTGAAATGCTTCTATTTCTTGCTGTGCTGTATAGGGTTACTTTAAGATTTTCCTCTTAGTGACCTAGCTTGTATACTCTTATCTAACATGATGAAACTACTGATAAAAGTGACATAACACCAAGCTGCCTTGATCTGTGTGTTTGAAATTTTTATAGCATCTGTACTGTGCTTTACCATGGACAAGAATACTTCAGTCTGGTTTTGGTTGATATGTTTATAACTTTTTATTCTGCTCTGAAGATTCTGTTCTTGAAATGTTAAGATAAATGTGTTTCACTGCATTCCAGCAACTACTCTATTCTTAGATCTTGGCACTGGAGTTCATTTTTTTTTAATGAAATCTGTTTCATTTCCATTTATTCTATGCTAAATTTTCAGTATGCTTCAGGTAGTTTTTTCAAATACAGAAAGGTCATGAATTGAAAAGGTTAATTTTTAAAGGAAAAGTAAGTTCAAAATGGTGGGAGTGTTTGCTTTTCAAATTAAAAATTGAAACAACTTGAACTCCAAGACTCTTCTCTCATCTCCCTTGGAAACTCCCTCCTTTACTGTAACTTTGTGGTCTTGATGATATTCACAGAGAAGCTGATTTACTGAATAAAGAAGTTCTTTAAGTTTTGAGTTTTGGAACATTACCAGTGTGTCTGAACCCAGGTTTCAAATTTTACTGGCATTTTGTTGGCAAACCAATTTTTTGGAGTCCTTTCTTATTTGGGTATGTTTCCTGACACCTTTGGCTGTATGGTACTGTGTTTTAAAATTCTCTTATTCATTTTTTTTTTAAGAGAAACAGCCTATAAGCATGTACGGAGGATTAATTATTAAATATCTGGTATAAAAATAGAGAAGCAAGAAAATTAGCAGCTGAAAAATGCAGTAAGCAGAAAAAATGATCATTTAATGCTAATTTTACCCTGTCTGTTCAACAAGCTTGATTCCACATGCAAAGCATATACTATTCTGAGGCTGTAATATGGTAATTTAAATCAAGCAGAAATACATATGTGGTAAAGAAGAGGTGGTTTGGTCTTCCCTACCCACTGGCTTTTTTACTCTTACTTCCCTTTTGCCAACAGCAGTATTCATTTATGATGAGCCAGATTAGAGCACTGATCCAGCTGAAAAATAACTCGCATGGCTTACATGCCCTACTAACAATCTTTCTATTTACTGTAATTTTGTTTAACTGTGCTACTTTCCAAGTATATAGTATATGTAAGTTGCCAGTCTATGTCATTCATAGTATCAGTAGATTATTCCTTGCTGAAAGTATCAGAACTAATACAGGATTATTTATTTATTTATTTTTAGTATTTATTTCTCTGAAGTACAAGAAACCAGCATTTCAGTGCGCCAGTACTTCTTTAGTTTTCCACAAGTCTAGGACATTGTAATTGCTTATGCTTTTTCATGGGAATATAGGATATTAATATATCTAAAGAGTTCAAAGAGAATTTGATACTAAATGGTCCTTTCTGTGCTAATGTTGCTACAGGGAAATCCACTATAACGTGAAAAAAGCTATGAATTTTTGCAATAGAACAGAAGAGTGCATTCATGTAATAGTGTATTCTGGCACATATTTTACCGGCTGAATATAGGCAAAGTTATAACAGCGCAGAGCAGTATGTTTCCTATCATTTAAATAAGCGTCACGAGGATTAACAGTTTAGGTGTTCTTCTACCTGTCTCAGCTATGTGAGTCAATCTATTTGGGGACTGTGTATTGCACCTGGTCATGTATAAAATGGTGAATGGAAAGTGGAAGATGGATAAAGTTAGGTGTTAATTAAGGTTAGAAAGAGAGTATGAAAATAGCTTTTATCTAGGCTCATATTTGGGATAGGGAATTCCACTGAACAGCTTTTGGGATGAACTGCTGATTCTGTAATTAGTAGCTAGTGGCTAGTTGCTGACTAATCTTGACTGCATTTTAAGGACAGATAGAAACACTAAGGTTACCAGGTTTCTGTTCATTTCCTGGAATCAAAGAATCATTCAGGATGGAAGGGATCCCTGAAGGTCTCTACTCCACCCCTCTGCTTTTAAGCAAGATCAACAGTGAATTCAGACTAGCTAGACAACAGTCCAGTCCGGTCTTGAAAACTCCGTGTACTGTGGTATTCCACAACCTGTCTGGGCATCCCATTCCAATGATTAGTTATCCTCATAGCTCAGTGTCATTGCAAGCTTGATTGAAATGCATGTTTGGATATGATTTAGTGGTGGGTTGTTAGAGTTAGAGTAGTATGATTAGGTTGCAGTTGGACTTGATGATCTTGAAGGTCTTTTCCAACTGAGCTACTCTATGATTCTGTGTAATTTTCTCTCACAAGTCGTCATATCAAGATAATAAACAGGATGCATCTCAGAATAAACTTCTGAAGAACTGCAGTTGTGACCAGTTTACAGTAGAATACAAGCCATTGAACACCACTTTTCAGTCCCAGAATCCAGGCGGCTTTATTTGCTCAACTGGTAGCACACACATCTAGACCATGATGGCCGAATTGGAATACAAGATGATTGCAACATTTGCCCCATTCCATTTTTGGTCTTCCCCTTATCTCTATGACCTTGAGGACAGAAAGCAACCCTGAGGTAACTGACATCAGCCAGCTCTCTCAGCACTCTCAGATGCTTTCATGGACTTGAATGAGTCAAGATTTCTCAACAGATTTATGAAATCAATCCATTTCTACTGCTTGTATTTCCTCTTCTGCTTGAACACATCCATAAAGGCCTGGGAGATATCAAAGAAGTCAAAGAAGACATTTTGTAACTTTATTTAAGCTTTATTTGTATGTCCCAGTTAGCTATGAGACCTCATTTTCCTTGTTTATTCTAACAGTGAAGCAATAGAAATTCTTGTTGCCAGTTTTCTTGCCAGTTTCTAATGTAGTTGAGGATTGGCTTTCTTAGAATCATCTTTGCTTGCCTGGACAGTATTTCTGCATTTTTCCCATGTAGCCTGACCTTGTATGTTCTTCTTGCATTCACAAATTTTTTATTTTAGACAAATCAGGCACCCTGTTCATCTAACCTTTTTCCTAAGCATTGTGGTGTGCTGTTGTGTTGGCAGGGAAGGTTCTTTAAAGACTGGGCTCGCTGAGCTCCTATGTCTTTTACAGCTGCCTCTCATTAAGATTCCACCTACCAGGTCTCTGAATAAACTGAATTTTCCTCTTGTGAAATCCAGGATTTGTACTGTTACTTACCTTCCTTATTCCTGT
The DNA here is from genome assembly GCA_002909625.1 of Bambusicola thoracicus. Classification (NCBI taxonomy): domain Eukaryota; kingdom Metazoa; phylum Chordata; class Aves; order Galliformes; family Phasianidae; genus Bambusicola; species Bambusicola thoracicus. The sequence goes on along the minus strand of PPHD01000180.1, from coordinate 30,931 downwards.
GAAAATCTTGAACAGCATTGGATCATAGTTGCTATGGCCAAGACTGCCACAGATTATCACTTCCACCACTAGCTCTCCCTTGTTTCTAGCAGACCAAGGAGTAGATAATCTAACATATGGGCATCCCACCTTTTGACTTGCCTGGGTTGCATTGACTGAAGAGTTGTTGTCTTGGGCCACATATAAAATCTATCGTATAGTTAATGTATGTAAGTAACATAATGTGTGTAAGTAACATATCCCACTTTGTTTCCTTTTTATCAGTTACCAGGGAGATTAGAGTCTCCCATAGGAATCAGGATCTGTCATCTGCAGATGTTCTCAAGCTGTTCAAAAAGACTTTCCTCTTTTGTCCTTTTAGCCTGTTACAAATTCCCTCCCACCATGATGTCATTCTTGCTGGCTTCTACTCAGATTGTGGCCCACCAGCTCTTAATCAGTCTGCCACCTACTTTGCAGAAGAATTGCATATATTTGAGCTGTTCCTTCAGGTTTTCATGCTCTCTTGAAAACAGGCTTCAAGATAGGGAAAAGGGACCCATATCAGGGCTGCCACTAAGTAAGTCTACAGTGTGGACTCGAGAGATCTGTTATGCTTGGCCAGCATGCCCTCTGGCAGGCCATTCAGCACATACAGCCTGGAGTCAAACACAGCACCATGCACTTGAGTGCTATGAAGAGGAAATGGAGAGCAATGGAGAGTTTAGGAAAAATACTAGTGGGCATCAGCACTGCTTGGTTTCAGACTGGATGTAATGAGCAGAAACAGTGAATATAAAGTAGTAAAGCAAGTGTTCAGGCCACCTTTTTGTCCAAAGTAATACAAGAAACTTATCAAAAGATATGTTATTTTCCTTTCAACTAAACATTGAAAGTTTTTATGTTATTTTATAATTTCCTGTGTAAACAGTAGTTACAAACAAGCTATTTGAGAGTGGGATTTTCAGAAACTTGGAGTGAAGGGAGAAATCTGTTCATAACTCACCCACTTGTGCCCAGGTATTTTAACATCTGGAATGTAATGCTGCCTGTTGTAATACCTCTGCAATACTGTAACACAGCAGGATGCATTAATGAGAATTTCAACCTTAAACCCAAAACATCAATGAAATTTATAGTTGTCAGGCTGCTAACATAATTCAAACATAGTTTCTGTGGTTTCAATTCCCATATAACATTCACATCGGAAGAAAAATCATTGTATTGAGTAGTTATAAAGATAGATACGTTCTCAGACTTAAAATTTCTTTAAAGTAATTAGATATTGTTTATTGCTCTTGACAACACTCGTGCTATGTGTTGCAGGATGTATAAACATTATGCTAGAATCTGTTTTCATATTTCAACTGTTCTAATATTCTTGCATTCCAAAAGCGATTTGCTTACATTTTGGAAAATCCCACAAAAATGGCCAAGGCAGAGAAGAAGAAAAAATTTACATACAATTCAAATATCTTTATCTGTGGCTGTACAAGTGCTGTCTGATATTTTTCCTGATGGGTAAATTTGTTTTCAGATGTTCCACGTTTTCCCGCTCTTGTATTTCAGTGTGGTCTTTTGACTTAATTTATAGAGCAATTTTGTTACAGAGCAGAATAAAGAACAGAGAATTTCATGGAGGCAGAAATTTAGGAGAAAAACGTGGTGAACATTGTGATTAAGTTACTCTGCAGAAAAATGAAATAGTTACGTCTGCAACTGATTAAGTTGAAAGAAAAGAGGGGAAGTTGAAATGCAAAAAAGTGCACGTACAGTTTCTCTTTCTGGAAAGGAAAATACAAGTTGTTTCTCTCAGGAAAAAACCTAGCAAGCACACACAATTTACAAAGCCCTGAAGCTTGAATGGGTGAGGATTGTGTTGTTTTCTTCTTTTTTACTATCTTAGACTTGATGGTATTCCCAGAACAGTCTCAGGAAATAGTAACAATAAATATCTATCTGTCTTGGTATATCAGTCTGGGTATTAACAACTTCCCCATGTTGTGTCCATCTTGAGGAATATCTTCATGACCCTTAAAAGCACAAACTCAGTCTCTGTGTTTAATAAGTTATTACCTGCTGCCAAGCCTCTAATAGCTACATTCATGCATTCTGTTGATCATATCTCTTTGTTCTACAGCCTGTGTTTTGGATTCATACTTACTTTTATTCCTGCTTTGATTATTTCCCTCCAATCGTGGCAGCAAATTACTTTTTTTTCCCCTATTTATAAACAAGTATGAGTGGAGAAGAAACAGAAATCAGCGTTTTTTGACAAAGCCTGTAATCTCTTCTTAAGTGAGCTTCCAAATTTAAATTAGATTTTCTTGTTGCAAAGCTATGAACTTGGTGTTGTAATTGAAATCATGCTGTTCCCAGATGACAGTGCTGAAGCCACATGGGCGTAAAGAGCTGCCTAGGATTTTCTGCAAGATCCCAGCATAAGTGGAGGTGTTTTCTCAATATTGACGGTAGTTAAGTGATCTTAGTCTTAACAAATATTTCATAGTGTCCAAAGTTATGAATTGTCAAATTGTAACTCATGTAAGATGGAAAGGGATTGTCAAAGAGATCTGGCTATTGCTATTGACAATGTCTCACTGATTCTGCGGTGCTGTGGGAAAATTTTGCTGGGTCTGTCAAGGCTTCTGTTAGTTTTGGTTCAAAAACATTTCTAACTAGTAAAGACATTTATAATTCAGGCATTGTTTGAGTCTTCAAATAACATACCATTTTGATCATTATGAGAGCAAGTCAACCCTTTGAAAGCTATTCTGAATCTTCTTGCTGTTGATGTTGCTCTTCAAGTTACTAACATCCTTATCAAGCTGCGAAGTAGGGCAGATGGCTAGTTCCTTGGCATGATATCTGCCAAAACGTTTGTGTCTGATGAGCAGTGGAGCCATGCTTGTGCTTGGAGCTGGTCCCTTCCACTCAGTGATGCTTGATTTCAGAACTTTAAGTACTTTTCATATGCATCTGAAATACACAGAAAATAGTTTTGAAGGATTGGGCTTCACTTATCTCCAAGACAAGACCACTTTTGTATGAATGAACAACATGATATTTGTGCCCATATTAGAAGTAGGGTTTTAGGCTATTAATCTCTCTCTGGGTTTGCATTCCTGGCACCATCTTGAATATCTATTTTATCTGTTAAATAACTCTTCCCAAAAATGTGAAACGAAGAAGGATCATAGTACAATTCAGATCTGTTTTAAAGCAGCTTGAACAAAGTTCTCACAGTAGGTTTTTTTCTTCTTCTTTTTTAAGTCTAGCATTGACTCATTTGGTGGTGTTAAAGTGCACTTTCTACTTATCCCCAGAGGAAAGTTAGTATTCTTTTAAGTGAAACTATTTTAAAAGCAGAACACAAGCCTAAAATAAGCCAGTGTTCTCTAGAGCTCTCAGAAGGTGTAGATTTATTTACTGTAGTTAAATCATAATTAGTTCTCAGGGGATAGTGTATCTTTTAAACTGCTTTATTGCCACCATATTGGTTTTCTAAATAATCAGAAACTGCTGCTGTTATATTCTGTAGTATGAAAAAAAAATTGCTTTAAGTAGAAACAAATGTCTAGAATTGCTAGTTGTCACTTACTGAAGATAGCAACACACAAAAATAAGCAATTCAAGAAAATGTGAAGAAATGCAAAACGTGTGTTATCGGAAGGCACCTTGAATGAACTATGACTATAATTTTTTCCAGTGTAATAGATACAGTAATGTTTTACATGATAATTTTTCAATTAATCTTTTTAAAATATTCCAATGCTTCTTGGTCAAGAATAAATATTAACTGAAAATGGATAAATGGTAGTTCAATGTTAATGTAAAATATTGCCTGACATTTAAACCTAAATTTTCATGAATGTAACTTAGTGTTCTAGCTGATAAGCATGTTTTTTTTTTTTTTCTTTAATTGACAGGTTAATGTTCAAGTTGCCTGAGGAGATGGGTTTAATAGCAATCGCTGTTCGACAAACACAAGGGAAAGGTTAGTAAGTTTCCTTCAAGTGCATATTGAACATACAGAATAGGACATTTTAATGTTACATAGTTGTACTAAAGATACATTATGAGTATTTTTTATAATAAACTACAGAATAATAGTGTCCTCTTCTCTTGCTTGAACTGTGGATTTAAATTCAAAACCTAAGTTAACAGAGACCAAAGTAAACATTTTCAGGATGTTTGGTGGCTTTTGCAGAAATGATTTAGTGGTCTTCTAGTTTCTGCCAAAAAGTCTCTGCAGTCATGCAAACTGCCATCGCTATGCATTTAGTGTAATACAAGTCAGACTTCCAAATCAGAACTCCTTTTTGATTTAACTGGAACAAGACTGGTTCCTGACTTGCTCTGAGAGAGAGGTTCTGTTCAGCCTGCAGGATTGTCTTAAAATGTCATGTGGGCTTTCAAAGTCTTTTGCAAGCATATGCAAGCAGGTTCTGCCTTTTTCCTAGGAAGATACTTATTTCAAATCCACTTCCAGTTATTTGGAAAAGCACAATGCCCAGGCTAATAAGCTCTTCTAAACATGGATCTACATGAAGATGGTTAACCAGTTTCTAGCTGAAATCTAGCTTGTGTCAAGACGATTCACAGTATGGATGGATTTGTAGACACACTCAAAATATCTTCACAAATACTTCTTTACTTAACCAAAGCAATTTTATTTGGAACATGTTTGTTACTCAGTACCGGGAAAATATTAGAAACAAGTCATTTAGGACATTCTATGAAACCAAGTAGCAGCATGCACATTAAACAACCTGCTTGTTTTTGTGTTTTTAAAGAAGTTTTGCACTTTAAACATTTTTCTTTCAAAATTAGTTTGGAAACTTCTTTACAGGACTTAGTGTATGTTCTCACGTGGATACTGCTGAATCTTTCTCTCATGTAGTTATCTACATTAACAAAGTGATGGGGTTTTTTTGTTTTGTTTTTTTAATTGTGTTGAAGTTAATTTTTTTTCTCCCTCTCCCCAGGTCGTGGCGGAAATGTTTGGCTCAGTCCCATTGGTTGTGCACTATCCACTTTACATATCACAATTCCTCTACATTCCAACTTGGGCCAGAGAATTCCTTTTATTCAACACCTAGTGTCCTTGGCAGTGGTAGAGTCAGTTAGATCAATACCAGGATATGAGGTATCTCATTTTAATTAATCTCAAAATTTGTTTCCATTTTCATTAAAACCTGATTTTTACTATGTCTTTGGTATGTTGAATGACTCAACACTAATACGGTGGTGAACAACAGTAGTAAGTTTAACTTTTATATGTACTTGATTATTTATATGTTTTAAGAAATCTAGCATGGATATGATGGATACCATCTTTTATTGAGCTGTGTATCCTACCCTCACTTCTCTCATAATCTGACAAAACTTAAGATTCAATCCTCAGCAGTAAAGAAAATGCCATTTTTTGTTTGTCTAACAATTGAGTTAATTTGTTTTAGTTCTGAAGTAGCAGGGGAAGTGAGAGGAAGGAAAAACAAATAAAATTGACAAATCCTTTTCTGCTTTTTTTGTCAGTGCTGTTTCAGTGGTCACTTTATCCCTTTTAAAAGATTTTTCCAACTCTTGTTTAAGGTTGAAAACTGATTTCTAAAGCAAGAACTTAGGAGTATTGCTCTCAAGAGGGAATCAAGTGTCCTGTCATCAGTATTAAAATGAAGAACCAGTCTTCTTCAGCACCTCATATATCTCCTTTTTAATGTTACCATTTCCTAATATTTGCTAACTATAAAACTTTGGTATTTTACAGAAGTAGTTAACTAAAGCATATGTTTCCTATATTACAGAAAATCAATGACTTATACACATTTACACATGAACTTTATTATAGTGGCACCCAGTAGCTTTGCTGTAGTTTAGGGTCTGTCAGCCTTTCTATTAAAACCTTCTAACTTCAGTGCTTCATAACTTGACTATAAAAGCAAAATGCTTCAGGCTAAAATTTACAGTATGAAGTATTTGGCTGGAGTGAATAATTTAACCATTTAAAATGGAAGGGACAAGGGTTAGTTTTACAAAATATGAGTCTGACTGGGGAAGGAGTTAATTTAGGAATTGAGGTGTTTTTGCTTCTGTATGCCTACCTGTGTCTTTTTATTTTATTTTATTCCATTCTAGAGGAAGAATGTGACTGACGTACTAAGTGTTAATATAAATATAATGTGAACTAATAATGTAGGTATTGTGGTACCAAACTTATTTGGAGACTTCCTGTCTTCCCAGTAGCTTGATATGACCAAAGCAAAGCTACTCCATCCCTTTGACATTAGAGAAACACGTATTAAAAAAATCTTCCAGTGTACATAATTGAGCAGGTTGAATTCTGTTGTTGTGGTATCCCATCCCATCCTCCCCTCCTCCAGTAAATCAAATACAAGATAATGGGTTAAAATAACATTGAGGGTCTGGACTCAAATACGTTAAAGCAAGGAAATTCAAAGATTTATCAGAAACTCAAAGCTTAAGTTTCTGCTTTGGACTTGAGTATCGCATGGCTTTTTTCTTAGTGTCGGATGAATAGACATACTGCAGCAGCTGAAAACAATGGCTAATTTAGAAAAGTGGTTTCATTCTTACCTCTGAATTTCCATACCTTCGTGGGCATATGTCAGAATCTTAATGTTACTTTAACACAATTTAGTGTGGTTCTCTATCCCCATAATCCATGTCAGGATTTCCATATGCAGATATAAAATACATGTGTCTCAGTTTATCAGCCAGTCATTGTTTTTAGGATTCTGTCATGAATGTTTGCAGCTCTAAATAGGCAGTGATTGAGGCTTTTGTTCTGGGCTCTTTTTGTGAAAACATGACAGTTCCAATTGTAAGTTTTACTATCAGATGTTAGTGCTGCAAATTCAAACAAACTCATATCCAGAGAGTGTTTTACTTTCTCATTCTGAGAACAGCATAAATTTCTCTCTATAAAGGAAATTAAGAACATGCTTCGTTCCCACTGTGACTTTCCCATAATTTCTGTGACATATTGATAGTTATGCAGAACCTTGTTTTGTGGCAAACAACACAAGTCTTTACTATGTAGTTTGCATCATTAAAATACACCATTGACTTGGTTATTTTTCATGCTTGTTAGTGACCTCAGTTGAAGAGCTGGTGTGTGGTGTCTTACAGGTGTATGTTTTCCTTGAATAAGATCTATTGAGCATCCTGCCATTCTTTTGGGGAAAGAATGGAGAGCTCTCCTTTGGTTACTGTCAGATCTCTTAGCACTGATAATACTGTTTAACTGTGGCATACTTTGCATGTCTCAAGAGTCTTCTATAAAATCTTTCACAGTGTCAAGAGTTGTTTTCCATAACAAATATGAATTGCTGATATTCTCTTAGAATGCTTTGATAGCAAAATCAGTTAGTATTTCCTGTCCATGTATGTATAATGGACTCCTCTCTGGCCTTTAAATCTGTCAGAAAAGTGGACATGAACCCAGGTGCAGTTTTCACACATCCTGTAAAGGGATTTCATAATCTACAATAGGAGGGAATGTGACTCTTGCAGTCCTGGAGCACCTCCCATAATTTGCCTCTTGGGATATGGTCATATGCAGTTCTTCAAACTACAGGAAACACATTTGCTTTCTTTTTGTGTTTAAGTAGCCAGTGCAAGGTTCAGTTCAGTTCTGTAGTTTCAACAAAAACTTCTCTATTGCACTGGAATGGTGTCATACAGCATAGTTTGTGTTTCCAGCTCCATGGTGTTGCTTGAGCATAGCTGCCGAAAGCATGGATGTATTAAGGACATTACTGAAGTATTTACGTAGCTGAGAACTGGAATTTCTCCTGTCTGCTAAATTTCCTTTCTGAAGTTCAAAATGACATTGTCTCCTTGGCTGGTTTCTTGCAAAGACCCTCAAGTCTAGCGTTTATATTATTGTGAATTTACTCTAATCACTTGCACTTTATCCATGTGTGCTGACACAATTTGAATCTTTCTTGAATATATCCTTTAACTCCTTAATAGAGCCTAATGAATCAAGTAAATGAATTCTGTAAAACCTCATGATTTTGACACAGTAAATCTCTAGTACTGTTCTCCTTTTGGTTGCTCTAAGCCATTATTATCTACCTTACTTTTTTTAACTTAATAGAAACTTTTCTCTGACAGCTACCAACCTCCTTAATAAAACATGTAACCATGTTACTGTGGCTTTTTCAGTATCATTTGTGGAACCCTTCAAAAGGTTCTTGTTATGAAGAGCTGATAGTATCACATTCAGTTTGGCAAAGAGGTACAGAAAATGTAGAATATGGAGTGATAAATGAACCATGTTCTAATAATAGGTGTCGGAGTGCAAAGTGTTTCTAAATGTGTATGTTTTTGTTTCTTTAGGATATTGACCTGCGAGTAAAATGGCCAAATGATATTTATTACAGTGATCTTATGAAGCTTGGTGGAGTTCTGGTAACCTCTACACTTATTGAAACAACATTTCATATACTTATTGGTAAATGTCTATTTTCAGACTTCTTTCTTTTTTTCCTAAAGAAATTTGTTGTTAATGTCTTTATTAGTTCAAATGATGATAATAAGTAGTGACAGCAGGCATACAGAAATGAAGTACAATGTTCAATCAAAAGAGAGCACATAAGTAAATGTTTTCATACATCTTAATAATTCCATATGTTTGACAAGGAAAACACAAATGCAAGCATCTGGGCTGGTGTAGTGGGGTTCAAAGAAAGAGCATTACAAGAGGAAGGCAAAATGTCCTCCTTGATGTATTGCAAAAGTAATAGAAAGTACTAATTCTTTTTAGTTTTTCTTTTTTTGCAAGCTGACAAATAAGGACAAGTAAATGACATGCCTGTTAAACTGGGAGAAGAAGAGCTGTGTGCACATAATAATGTTTCCATTTTTCCTTTCATCCCTTTTAAATTCATTTGTAACTTGTTTCTATTGATATCTTTCAAGAAATTGGAATATTGCCAGTGAAGCAGCAGCAGATTAATGATTTGATTAATTAATCCCTTACTTTAGTTCTCAGAAAAAGTCAAATTTGCTAAGTAGCTGGAAAGGCTGGGAGGGGCAGGGCAAGGATTGACAGATTTTTTGTTCATCTGCCTGAAAGTCTAATTCCTACAGGCTAGCAAGACCTGTTCCAAAAAGACTATTAATTCTGGCTATATTTGGTAAGGAAGATTCTTCCCCTAATAAGCAGCAGCACAATTCTGTCACAGGTGCTTAAGTACCTGCCAGCAGAAACTGTAGTCTGTTTCCAAAAACAGTTACCTTTGATGTGTCTAAAAAATGAGTGCAAGTTCCTTAGCAAGATTAAGCAAGGTGATTATTTGTTTTATATTCAAATATAGCACGGTAGATAAGTAAAATGTATTGCAAAGAAAATGTGAACCTGACACCATTTGTGTCAATGTGCTGTAAATTTTAAGGTGCGAACAAGCAAAAAAGTTGAAATAGTCACCAGCTTCTTCTGTGGTACATGCCTAGCCATTAAATTTTCTATTTAATTTTTATATTCTCATTTGTAGATAATCTGCTTGTACAGAATGGACTGTTGCACTGAGACACTAGTAAGAGTCTCTCTGTGCTCCATCAACCATTTACTGCTTCCATATGTTTTCCCAGAGCCTGAGCTGATTAATGTAAGAAAAGTAAAAATGGATGAAAAAACAGTTCATCATATCAAGTATTTCTTTACACATTATAGGTTAGCTTTGCACGTTGAGCTGCTTATCGTAAACACCAGAATGTTCAAATTCAAATGGAAATTTACTGTATGCATTCTATCTGGTCTCCATAGGTGTCATCTTGGTGATGATAGGTCTGAAGTATAAAAAAACCATACATTTTCATTGGCTTTCAATCTTAAAATTTTGCAGCCCAAAGAAGTACTACTCAAAGGATTGTTTCCATCATTTCAGTCATGGCACTCAGGGCAGTAAGGGTGACTCACGGCATTCTTGTGTTAGTAGAAGTGAGATCAGTCTTACACAACAGGAAAGCCAGATGGGTCATCCTCTTTCTACAGTCTTGCAGATTCCTTTCCTAACCAGATTTTTAGCACTAATAAAGAGTATCCCATGATGATAATGACCAAAATCACAGGTCATCTACACAGCTTCACTGCTTTGAGAAGTGCCTGAGAAGAGACAGATAAGAAACAAATCTGCCTTTTCACCTGTACCGGGTGCTTGAGGCCTCACAGATGGCACAGTTCATGTTCATATTTTTATAAAAAAGAAGATTTTCGGAAGAGGAGTTCTGCAGAATATTCTTTATTGGTGTAAGAGCCAGATTCAGAACAGATGTAGGTAACCAAATATAATTGGGTTGAAAGAGACGGCCAGTGTCCTTGACCTGCAGAAACTCTGTCTACTTCGCTGTGCAGCTAGGGCATGGCTGTTTGGAATAGAGGAGAGCAATGCATAGATGCTCAAGCCAGTGCTTGCCCTTGAATTGAAAGTTGTGTTAGCCACATCAACATACCACAAGTTCAGTGCTAAATGATAATTTTTTACCCTTCTCACATGGGCGAAGAGAAGCTGCCTGCACACCTAATATTTTTACATTAGCTGTCTACATTCTGGCCAACAGACTTATTCTCAGATGGTACTTCTTCAGCTGAGTTCATCATCTCGTGTTTTGCATGTCCATTTCAGTTTTTGGATGTGTCAACAGTGATCTCCATACCTGCACACCTGAGTGCTCTTAGTCTGCAGATGGACTTAAAGGCCACAGTATGCAGCCTGACAATAAAAACTGCATCATAATGACCGCTGTCATTCCTTCTTCACTTGTATTATGTTTGTATTTTCTTGTACTGTATTTGAGTTTAAATAGTTGAGTTGTGATCTCCTGGTATGACACATTTTTTTTTCCATATAGTTCTTCTCCTGATAATATATTTCTCCATCTTTCAGTGGGATTGATATCTTGGTATTGATGTTACTGTGACTTTCTTTTATGTATTCTTTTATGAGTTAGAAGTCAAAAACTTTTTGACGAAGAGATACTTCTCATAGTAAATAAAAATTAACTACATATAAGAATAGTCTCTGATAGCAAATTTACAAAGGAACGCATCTGGACCTTCCAACAGATGGAGGTGCATGATGTCTAAACTTGATTGACAGGTCTGGTGTTTTATCTCAAATATCTGAGGAAAGAAAAGTCCAAATTATTAGGAGAAAAAAATAAACAGGCAATACAATATATTTCTTTACATCCCTCAAAGCCTGTTTCAGCAGGCTGCAAAAAAGGTCCCAAGAGCCACATTTAAATCAGAAAGGCGTTCTGCCAACGTTATTCTAGCTGGAGAAATCTCAGTGAGAGACTTGAGGCTTCTAAAGGATATGCTGTGGTAAAATAGATTAAGCAAACTGGAGACTAGCACAGCAAACTTTAATCTTCTGGGTTTTTCACAGCAAACCAAACAAGGCTTGTCAGCTGAGTAACAAGGCTTAATTTTCAGAAAATGAAATCAGCTAACAGTAGTAAACAAAAAGTAATCTTAATTACATTTAGACTGAAAAGTATAACTCCATCCGAGAGTACGGTCAATGATTTGCTCTCAGTTAGCTGTCAACTTACAGTAAGTAAAAGAATTTCTCACTTTGATGTTATACAAGCTACCACTTAACATCTTCCTAAACCTAAACCTTGTGATAGAATAGTCTTTTGTTGAAAGATCTGTGCTAGATTTGCTTCCACAGTTTTGAGGAGACACTTTTAAGGACAATAAACAAATAAAATCTGCACTGCAATTTGTAATTGTGCAAGTAGGGAGATCTGAAAATGTAAAAAACTGAAGAAATACTGGTAAAATCCTCAGAGATAATCATTTGGTGATTCTATGATTCTGTGATGCCTATTAGCTGAATGAAGTATAAACATTTTGATGGTAGCAGGGCATTCATAGTTACAGATCCTATCCTATTCTTTTGGTTTGTCTTCTTCAGGCTTTGGATTTAATGTGAATAACAGCAACCCCACCATATGCATCAATGACCTCATCACAAAATTTAATAAGGAAGAGGGGACAAATCTGAAGGCTTTAACTGCAGACTGCCTTATTGCGAGAACTGTAACTGTGCTAGAGAGGCTTATAGATATTTTTCAGGAGAAAGGGCCCAATGGAGTTCTTCCTCGTTACTACAAGTACTGGGTACACAGGTGAGCATGTTTTTCTCCAGCATTCTTTTTAGAGGTAACTCGTGGATGTTTCGTCTTCCATTTTAAGTGTTCTACTGGATTGCCTTTAAAACTGTTGACTAAAATGAAGTGCATTCCTAAGTAGGATATGATACCGTAGGTAAGACTAAGAACAGTAAAATCAATGGACTAGGATAAGTTAAAGAATGTATCTATGTACTTAACGTGTATCATTTGGACAAAAAAAAAAAAAAGGGAGTTGAGAATTATTTTGATTTCTGTAGCTAACAATGAAGCTGCTGTACTCATGGTCTTTTACTAAAACTGAAAGAAAGAAAGGATTAACTGTTAATTCCACAAAAAGAAATTAAAGTGGAAAGACATTCTTTGTAAAGGACCTGTGAAGTGAGAAGCAAAAATATTCTACTAGACGGTAGTCCTCCAAGTTATTTTTCAATTGTTTGTGCAGTCAATTAATTCATATCTGTCTGGTTTTCTCTATTTACAGTGGTAAGCAGGTTCGTCTCCACAATGAGGAGGGCCCGTTGGCATGGATAGTTGGGATTGATGATTATGGATTCCTTCAAGTTCATGAAGAAGGCAAAGGTGTAGAGTCTGTGCATCCAGACGGCAACTCTTTTGACATGCTGAAAAACCTCATAATCCCAAAGCATTAATAGTTCTCAGAGTTCACAGCACAAAAGGAGGTTCTTTACTATTCAATACCAAGTAGCTGAACTTGAGTAGAAGTGGGAAGGGTGTTTGGTGGTTTGTTTGGTTGGTTTTCTTCTTCCTATTTCTGATGTCTTTGTTCTTCGAGATGGATAACTTCAACAGTTTAAGAAGAGTTAATTATCTTTTTGATGAAGGTGTTTATTCTTCTGTATTGTCTTAAAAACTCAACTGTGTTGCCATTCTTTGTAAGCATCTGTTCTTTTAATGGACTCTGATTTCAATGGAATACTGTGCAATGAACAGAACTTTTTCTTCAATTACTCACTATGTTTGAGAAATCGAAGTGGCTAAATATATTTTTTTTCAGGTGTCTGTGTTTTTATTGTGCTCTAGCACAATGAAGTACAATATTTACATTTTTACTGTGTTGTATTAACTAGATTCTGGTTTTTGCACTGTCTGCAGTGGAATCATCTGGAAGAGCTCATCATGTATTTCTGAATTACTGGGCTTAACACTGTGTTTGGATTCAGGTCTATGTAGAGCCTTGCTCAGTTGGTTCTCCTCCACATGAACCCGTACAACAGTTTACATACTGTGCTTTGGTCACAGATTGCAACTCTGTCATGGCTGCCTTGAGTTTTTGGAGAGTCTTCCATCAACTCTTAAGATCTATAATTGGTTAAGCTTATTAATTTTTAGCCTTTTCTTGTTAGCCAATTGGATCTGAACGAGTCATCTCATGTCTCCTTTAAATTAGTGTTCCGAAAGGGTTTAGCCCTGCAAGAATAGCCCTCTGGGGGTCATGACTAGTATAGCTTCTGATTTCAATATCCTTATACAGGTTCAAGGTGTAACAGTAATTCCACTGTAATAGTGATGAAGTTAAGCAGATAAGAGATGTCCCAGTCTTAAGAACCCTGCTTCAACCACTCTGCTGGAAATGATAAAGCATTTAGTTACTTGTGTCCAAATTATCTTCCATTGCTTCTGTTTTCTCCAATCCCTTTCCCAAACCAGGCATCTGGTTTTTTTTTTGCTAACCACTGAAAACAAGAAGTTTGACATCTGCTGACTAGGAGGTAGCTTGCTTTTGCGGCTGGCCGCATGGTTCTGGGTTAGGTGTAACAGCTTGGTCTGATTGGAAGGCATTGAGAGGCAGGCATGTGGGAGTTCCTGTGTGATAGGCAGCTTATCGGGTTTCTCTCCTGTGCCAGATGACTTTGCATTTTGTCTGGCCACAGAGCACATCAAATGGTTCTCTCAAATAAGAAGTTTATCGTAGGTGCGATGTGGCTGGCTTCATTTCCTCAAGTAGGCAGCACTGCTTATTATGTACCTTGTCCCTACTAAAGTTGGATCAGCCAGATTGGTTTCCACAAAGCACTTCTGTCTACCAGCCAGAAATGGGTTTTTTAGGTTAAAGTTCACCTCATAAACAATCTGAACTTGTTAGTAGATTGTTTCAGTTACAAAGCCAAGAAGTCTTAAAGCAAAGAAGCTAGTCTGTAATGGTAATTTACAGTAATCCTCACATATTAGGTTTTAGGTGGTTTGGCAGCAAGTGCTAGAAATTAAGTTGTCCCTCTCACACTTGGAATTTTACGCTCCATATCGCAATATATCAGTGTGTGTGCCTGGTTGTCTGTCCCCTGCTGTTCTGTTTCCCCTTGTGATCTGTGTCAAACAAGACTGCACACCAGTATTTCCTAGAATTGTACAGGGGAGGGTAGACAGCTGTTAATTGGCTTGGCTAAAATGATGCATAAGATCACCAATTTTTACCTTTTCCCCCCAGATCCTTTTGAAAGTGCTTTGGACTGTTAATGTTTGGCAACTACCTTTATTTCAGAATCAAGCATTGATGCATATTATAATAAAATGATATGCAAATCTGAGTTAATAAAGTCTTTAAAAGAGCCCATTCGTATATACGCATGTATAGTGTGTGTGTGTGTGTATGCACACAACTTCCGTGTGTGTTTTCACTTCTTTTCTACCTTTTCCTTCCTAGGTATGGAAAACATAGTTCTGTTACTGGTTTCTGACCATAGAATTTTAAAAAAACTTTAGATCTGTATCTCGTAGTGTCTGTTTTGTTACAGTAGAGTTTGCTGATAGGAAACACGGTTGATATCACTTCTATTTCAGATAGACTGATGAGTGGCTGTAGAGATTACTTTAAATGACCAGGCCAAGCATTGCTTCTTTACATCATGCTCTTCCCTACTCTAGGTGCAGGGACTGTGAAAGAACAATGGGGAAAAAGATAAAGCACGTTCCTGTAGGAAAGGCAGAATGGAGTACTTGTAAAACTTCACTTAGCTGAACAAATTCTGAGCAGAAAGCAGATGTATTTTCAGTGGTAGAATGCTGCAGTGTTTCATGATTGCTATCATTCCAATTTGGCTTTCTTCATATTCTTTGTAATGAAAAGCGTGTTTTACTCTTGCTTTGCATTTTAAGATTATTCCAAAACAAGTTTGGGAAGAAACTTAGCATTGAACTTTCTTTCTGGAAGTGAGAACTGTCAGCTGTGGATTTGTCAGAGCATTGGTAGGTGATGTGGGGATACTACTTTGCCTCTACTTTTTAGTGGCCCCTTCATGTGCGTCTACAGCTACCTGCTGTCTTGAGGAAATGGCCTTGAGTTGGTTGAAGTGTTTCTTTACAGACCTGACTTTTCTGTCAGAAAAATCAAAGAACTTCACAAAGAAAATTGGTACAGAGAGCATTGGAATAAGGTCATTCTGACTAACAGCTGCTACTGTCAGGAAAGCCCACGAACCTTCCTATACCACACTCATCCTGAAGGATGGGAATGGGATGGGATTCATCTGGGAATCACAGCCACTGATCGTACTCTTTTTATGGCAAACTTGTCACATTCTGAAAACCACAGTATTTTTCTATGAAAATCATTTTTAGTATTGTTCTTTACATAAAACAGACAAATGTGGTGTTGTGTGGTCTCAGAACGCAGGTATGGAGAGACTCGGGCATCTCTGGACTCAGAAGTAATGCACTGAAACTTTTTAATGTTATTAAAATGTAGAACCTTTCGTCCGATGTGAGGTTGATGTCATATCTTGATGAAGTGCTTTCAAAAAACGTTTATTAAGGTGTCCGTATTTCTGTGACTTCCTCTTTTTCACTCTCGAACTGTTACACCGTTTCTCATCACACACTGTGGAAATATCTGTAGAGGTTGTTTGTTGGCAGGGAGACTTTTGCAGGGCGAGCTGGGCATATTGGTGCCTGTCTGCATTCAGAACGAAGACACGGGTTGCGTCCCTGCAGGACCAATGCTGTTTCCAAAGATTTGAAAAAGAAATAACATACTTAACATGTAAGAGTTCAAGCAATGCATCTCACTTCTATTAAAGGTTTTATAAGATTTCAGAGCTTTTTTAAAATCTGTTCAGCAAATATAATATACTTCAAGGGCTATTATCGAGAAATAATATTGGAGTATTTAATTTGTTATGCTGCTATTTAATTGTTCAACTTATTTAATTATTTCTCTCCTTTTTCTGACTCAGCTACAAGACTTCACAAGTCTAAAAAATTACTCTCTGCAACTGCTTTGGAATAGACAATTGCTATATAAATGTTTTCTGAAGTATAGCTTAATAGCTGTCATGGCAAAGATTTGTGCTGCCAACAGCTGAAGGATTCCTGGGGGGAAATGCCCTGATAAAGCCATTTGCATGCATAAGATGTGACAGTGATGCACAGCACTGATCAGACAGCAAAGAAATTAAATCTAGACTGAGGTAAGAACAGAGGTCAAAAGATGGTGGCATGCAGCAGACTGTCATCATGTAGCAATCAATTGATTAAAAGAACTGCAGGGAAGAATTGTGAACTGATGTTGTATTTGAGTATCTTGCATTAGAGTGTTTCGTTAGCGATTCTGTGTTATTTTCAGTTCTCCAAGACTCTTCCTTTAGAATGCAATGCAGCTTAAATGGGATGTGTCAAATCCTTGTATTTTGTAAGGCATTGAAAGTCAAATTAAGTGTTGAATTGAAATAAATTTTCCAATATACAATGTGAAGCCCTGTGTTTTGTGGTAAAAGAGAAACCAAACTCACTTTTCCTTTGGCTACAGGACTTTATTATCATTTTAACAGTTTTGTTTTACATAATAAATAAGCAAAAATGCTTTACATTTTTCGGGAATACATATATAATTCTGAGCATTAATAGATGTTTGGTTTGCGTGCTTTTTCTCCTACATTTGCTGAATAGCTCATATCTGCATTGTATAAAAAAAGCAAGACCTAATGTTCAGGAAAAAAAAAATGAAATAGTAAAAGTATCTCTGTGTTAATTTTGAAGTATGACTGAAATGTTGAAAAAATCCTTTGTGTTCTCTTTTGTGGTTTTTAGAGACAAGTACTGATATTCTGGGAGGTATCCCATTCAGAAAAGCAGCCTTTCTGCTTTATCTCAGTGAGATACACTCAAATTTTACACCTATAACCCAATGTACTCAATTTCATTAAATTACTGAAATGCCCTTTAGAAATGACATGACTACTGTCACCCAGAGAGAAGTCTGTTCCCATACCACCTTATTTACATTGCACAGTTTCCATTAATAGGAGAAAAACTTTTGAGACATCAATATGGGAGTCATGTTTTCAACCTTAGGTTTTGGTAAAACATTCCCCCTCTCAGCTCTCTTTTTCTCTTCCATTCCACATGTACTTCCTATAGGCCTGCCCTCCCCCGAGTTGTGCAGTCCTATCAAGTTGCACGATAGGGGCATCTCTGATGGAAGTATCTATATTGGCTCACGTATGTACAGTAGAGATAAATTTGGTGATATTTTGTAGTGTATCCCTATTCCCACTCCACTTCTGTGACATCATTTTTTCCAATTACTGGAAGCATTGCCACTCTTAGTGGCCGCATGGCATTCTGCAGCATTAATGTACTCTGAACATCTGTAGTTTAACTGACTGAAAGTCAACGTCTGAACTTGTGTTTTTCTCTCAATATAACTTGCTCACATTCCAGTTGCGAATATGCAATTGCTGTTTCTATTTCGGAATGGCAGGAAAAATGTTTCACACATTTGCTTTTTTAGTCACAGATCTTTTCTTAAATCTACGATGCATTATCAGATGTGAACGCGTAATTGAGTCATTATTTTCTAACAGGGAAATTCATGTATCTGAATCTCATATGCTGTAAAACGTCTGTGGGAAGGTGATGGAACACCTCCTTTCCTTGGGATTGTTGAATAAAGCCTGAAAGTGTGAATAACAAGGTAGAGGCTGGAAAAATATTTTGTGGTATTTTAATGAAAAAATATCAGTGGAGGTTTTTTAACCGAAGCCTAATTTATATGTTCCTGAAAACATGTTTTTGTAATGAGAAATACTAGGAAGAACAGGAAAATACAGCAGATTGACTTTGTGTGCAGCAATGCCACTAATGAGGTATTGGGAGACATGTAGGACGAAGGAGTTGTGCATCAGGTTTCTTTTTAATGATGCAGACAATGTCAGTTTCTTCTTAATAGGGCATGGCTTTAATTTAAGAAAATTAACATACAAGTCTTAGCATCATTGTACCTTTTAAGAAGTTGGGTGCGTTTATTACTAACACTGACTGGGAAGGCCATTAAAGAAAGCCACTGTAAAGCCAGCTCATGTCTCGGCAATTCATAACATCAGAATGATAATAACATTCACACATAACATTTCTATAGCTTTGCCACATTCTCCGGCTCAAGAAGAATGAAGGAGTGCAATTAAACTGAAGGTGTCGGTTTGGTTTCACTCATTTTATGTTGTTGCTAAAAAGTCAGTGTTCTGGTAGCGACAGATCCGGTACTTCTGATCATATTTATCATGAAAGATATCTTTCATACGTTTTTTAGTAAACGAAGTCAGTTGATTGAATTTCCAAGTGAACATGAATTCAACTTCGTAACAAAGCTTTCTCTGTTCAACTTTTAATCAAAAGCAATAAAAATACTGAAAATTATTTTCAGATGTGTTAGAAGTATTTTTGTTTACTCATAGCAATAAATATTCATACATACAAAGAGGTGACTGATTATTTTTGCTGCACGTAGAAGATGGAGGGCATATAATTAAAAGAGTGTGTATTTCATTACGTTTTCCTCTGACAAGGTGCAATCCATGAGCGAGTATTTTTCCATATTGCACAAGCCAGGTAAGCATTTTCTTTAGCAAAGGTCTCTTTCTAGAGCGTCTCGTAAGAGGGAGAAAGCTTATAAAATGTAAACTTGAATTGGGTGAAAAAACGGGGTGAAGAATTGGGGGAAGAATACGGCTGACTCAGATCTACAACTGCCTTCAGTGTTGGTATTTACACCTATTATGTGGGGAACGTTCACTGTTTTGTCAAAACCGCATGAAGACTGTTTGGGGAAGTGATGGAAAGACAAACTGGACAGACTCATCGGTAAAACATTCACAGATCCATGTATCTCCTTATTTCCTGGTTTGCAAACTTTATGGAGAAGTGAAAAAAGGGGGAAATCTACTCCTAGTAGGCTGCACAAAATTTGAATGTATGGCGTATGCCTTCTACTTGCTAGTTTATTGGACGAACTGAGACGTGTGCAAAGTATTCACTTCAAAACGCTGAGGTGCCCTGCTCTACTTCCCGTGCAATCTCGCTTCTTGTGGTTGTGCGATGACTTCAGACTTTTCTTACTCAGATTGTCCGTTGACTTAATTTGTGAAGTGCCTGAATCAGTCAAATAATGAATCTTACCTTCGTGTTGACAATGAGATTTATGCTTAAGGAAGTCCAGTGTGTTAAAAGCTGAACTTTTCCAAATTCAGAAGGCTACAAATAATTTTAAAATCATGCTTAAATGTTCATTATTCCCTTGACAACAAAGAGAACATTTCTGGTGCTAGGATTAAGATGTTATTTTGACTACCTGGTTTGAGTAACAACATGGCCTTATCCCAAAATATTGAGCAAAATACGCTTTTTAGAAGTTTCTTTTTCTTATTACAGTGTTTTTATTGGGGAATATCTTTAGCTACTGATGTGTGATTTGTGCCAATTCACCATGACGAGGCCTGTAATCTTTTACTACATACCTATTTATGTATTAATTTGTCATGATACCATCACTTGTTAAGATTAAACGGTGGTTTCTGAAAAATTTCTGAATACTGAAAAAAAAAAGAGTGAATAAGTAATAAATAAGCATGTTCCAAACTTAGTTCTGTTTGGTTAGTACAGCTGTATTACGGATACTAAAAATCACCACTCTTTAAACAAAGTTCATTTGTCGGGACATGTAACAGATGGGCAGGTAGCTGATGTAGGGTTTCACACTTTGTCAAAAATACCTAAACTAGAGTGTATAGTTTATGATAATGATAACAACAACAACAAAAAAATAATCTTGAATGTGTTTTGAGAAGGAAGGGTTAAGGGAAAAAATGTTCTTCATATAAACCTCTTCATATAACACCTATCATTTAATTTTGTTGCACACTATAAAATAACAAAAATAAGATCTGCAACAAATCTTCTTACTGGCACCAGAGCTTATGCTTTGCAAAGCACTGAAGCGAGATGAATTCTTTTTTTCCTCGCCTTGAAAGTACTGTCACACATGTCTTGCCAGGAACACACAAGTCTGTCCCTCATTGACCTTCAGTTGTGCTCAGTAAATGTAACCGTGTTTTCTCATGCCTTTAGGAAATCATTACTGTTTGGCTTCTTAGTTAAATGTAAATACTCTTCTACTACTGTCACCTTCCATTGGCTATTATTACAGAAGTTCCAATATAATGGGGTAGTGTTGTTTCCTTGTGGGTTTCTGGAGAAGAGGCTGATGAGGGGCTTTGGTTTTTGTACATAAACGTATTTACTTCCTCAGAATTGTATCCATAATTTTCTCCTACATGTCCCGTTGCTGTACATGATGAAGTTTGAAATGTGCCATGTTTGGCTAAAACATGATGATAATTTAGAAGCACAAATGGAACTTGTCCAGAGGGTCTTACATCCATCACACGCTCGCTCTCAGAATCGTGATCAAGCTTTACAGTCATCCTCTCATCACTGTCCAGTTCATTTAGGCTTGTAGCATGGTGACTAATATGCCCGTATTTGGGTTCCTTCATACAAATCCGTCTTGTTTGTTCATACACAGTGGGCACGGGTAGGAGATGACTTAACTGTCCTAAAGCTTTAGACTGGAAACATTCTGATTTTGGCAGCAAGGAGTTAGCAACTGAGTTTGAAAAAGAACTCTCATTAATGCTCATTTTTTCTTGTAGGTCTCTGTTAAAAGCTAGCTTGTTTTCTTCTTTAATAAGATGGTGAGGTGGCTGAATCCTGTTTTCTATTTTGTTGGGTTTCATGATGCTGGAATCATAAATCTCTTCTTTGTATCTGCTGCCTGGCATGGGTGCTGTGCAACTTGTAAAGTTGTCGGAGAGAGCATCTTGGTTGTATCTCCTGTTTGTTACAGGCACTTGGAGGAAAGAGAAAACATGTTAATTACTGAAGGCAAGCTCATATGACAGTGGGACTCTGACACATTTTATGGCTAAACTGTAATACCCGTTAGGTTTGGGTCAGATCCGAGTCCCACTGAAGACACTGGAAACATTCTTATTTGCCTCAGTGGCTTTGTATAAGCCTCTAAGACACTACCGAAAGGATAGAAAGCATTTGGAAAGACACTCAGTGTTGAGCAATTCTCAAAATGTTTTCCATGCTATGCAAAGTGCCCATTTGTTTGTTTTCACTAATAAACATAATTACATTATTACTAATCTCTGTCATTGTTAATATAGTCAAATTGGGAAATTAAACCAAAGAACTAAATAACCACAAATGTGACTCACTATTTAAAAACCTCAGACTTAATAAGCTCTTGTCAGAACCCAACAAATAATTTATCAAAAGAAGGATGATATTTCATCTTGTTAAAGCCTTTGCTTTTTTCCTTTGAAAAACTGGTAATGGATATTAAAAATGTCTATTGAAAGGCAACAGAAATACTTCATAAGTAATGCTGAATCTCTGCTTTCAAGATACTTGCATATGGTGAAACTGTTTGAATAATGTAAGTGTAATCTACACTATACACTGAAAATATCCGCATTAGAATGCAGGGAGTACTAAACCAGATGTGCAGTGAAAATCAGAAGGTATAGATTATACAATTTCAGGAGGGTGTGAACCTAGGGTTTCTGTTCAGGCTTCTTCTCTAAAATATATTGAGAATCTTTTCTCTGAAGCTTCTGTATGCTGGCTAAACTCATGTAATTGTTTGAATTGTTTTTGTCATTTTCTGCTTGGCCTACATGATGTTTCCTTTTAGTACTGTTATCAAACAACAAACGATAAGAGAAAATGAACTGTTTCACTCCTGTACAGTATGGCTACAATTAGGTGAGTGCTAATGTTCTGTGCTGAGTACTCTGTATGAACAGGTTGGCAGTTATACTACTCCTACAAGGCGTATTTGACGATTTGATGTTAAATGTTAAATGAGGCACTTACGAAGTTTCTCATGTTAAACTTAAGCTGAATTTTCTGCCCTGCTCCTTGAAAGTCCTGAAGCACCTAAATGCCTTCTGTAAATGAGATTTTCTGTTTTCCTAAAAATTTTATTCACCATTTTAAAAGTTTTGGAATTCCCCGTAGTAGTTGCTGACATAACTGCACCCGCTAATAATTAAATATTCCCTATGCTATAGTAGACTGGCAAAACATTCGTGTATAATAGAGGAAGCAGAAATAGCTCAATTGTACCACTTCTACATGCACAGCTTCATTAATTTCAGAGGGAGTTGCACCACGTAATTAACACCAGAATTTAAACAAATCTGGATCCAATTTCTTCTTGATCAACCTACAGTCCTGCAAGAAGCAACAACTTTCCAGTTCTTGTTTTTAATTTCTGTGCAGACATTTTTGTACCAAGATGTACATGCAGGGCTATGTAAACTGAATTCTCATCATCTGTGGAAAAATAGCCCTCCTAGATCACAGATCAAAACAAGGACTCAGCCACATACTTGAGTATAACTTAGAAATTTTACAAGTATAATTGTACTACTATAATTTTAACTCCTCTTTTGGCATTCTTGTTATTAAATAAGTCTCCGTGCTGAGAGTTGCTGATATATAACCAGTATGATTTCACTAAGCTAGAATACCAGTTTTGGTGTGTTTCCCAAACTTGACACATCCACAAGAGTCATGAGTTGGTTCTCACTGCATCATGGAGTGCTGTTGCCTCATGGCTCTGCTCTCCCCTCTGAACAAAAGGCTGTCCTTTCCAATTTTCAGAGCCCGAGCTTGTAAGAAGCTGAAGCATCACAGCTAACAGTTGGACGTAGTCTTTTTATTTCCTTTTTTTTTAATCTTGAATTCTGCTGAGCTGATGACTGCTTTCTTGGTCCAAGAAGTAATTTGCATACTCAGAGATTTACAAGGCATTATCCTTTTTTTTTTCCTGTCCTGTCCCTCAAACATGATTTTCATCTCTGTTGTTGAGGAAGAAGGTGTTTGGTTGATTGTTTGCAGGCTTCCATTAAATTTGTCAGCAAAATCATGGAGTTAGAGCAGTTAAGCAGGACAACAGTGCAGCAGAGCACAGTAGTTTTTGTCTACTTGCATTCAGAAGAGTTGGCAGAACTGGAGTAAATTCTGCTCATCTTCCCTTGCAGATAAAAACCCACAAGTGCTCTGGGAAGGACTCCTTGCAGGGAGTTTTCTCATACACAAGTGAATAGAAAGGTGACCCACTGCTCTGTGTTACTGTTAAAAGGCAGTATTCTTGGGTTGCTTCCAGCCATCCAGCACACGGGCAGTTGTCAGGGTACCTGCCTCAGCAGGTGCATTCTGCGCATTCTCACTCACTGGACACTCTTTACAGTCATGGAAGTCAGTGCACTAATCTGGGATGCTTCCCAGCCCATTCTTCTGCCAGGGGAACTCAGCTATGCTGAGTGACAGAGCTATTCTGTCATCTTCTATATATGGCATATCTAAGGCCATATATCATACCAGAGCTAGATAGTAGCTTCTTGAAGGCCCTTCATACATACTTAACACTGCCTCCGTTTGTAGCAACTGACAACTACAGCAGTGAGCTCAGTCCATCAGGCATCACATCACTGCTAATTCTCACCAAGCAGCCCTGCTTTCCCACTTGTGCACTGGGTGCAAGTAGAGAGAAAATTTGGTGATAAGAGCTTCCCTTCCCCAGCAGCCTGCTCAGAGTTCAGCATCCAACCACCCAAATGACAACAAGGAAGGCTACTCTAGAAGAAACTAGTCTGTAAAACATGTAATACCTACGCATAGTTGCAGTATACTGGAGTAGTTTTTATCCTGTTTAACCTGGTGCTGTAGTGAGGAGTGTTCTCTCCTGACCTTCACATAGTGCCGTTAAAGGTCAGTTGGTTTTCATTATGGGAAAGATGCTCTCAGAAAAGATATTTCATTCATAAACATGCCTTTGTTGGACAAGAAGAGTCAGAGTCAGTTAAGAAGTAGAGCTGCTCCTTGTTTTCTCATGGCCCATCTATTTCAGTAAGAAATGACAGAAAGACATCTTAGAGTCATTGAAGGAAGACCAGTACTTAGAATAGACCATCATACACCCGGTACATGGCCCTTATCTGCAGGCAGCCTTGCATCCAATCTTCAGAAAACCTTGTCAGTTTTTACATCACAGATGAAAGTCTCTTCATGCATAATTGTCTTGCATAATTTTTCTTGGGCTTTCTGATCTACATTAACCTCGGAAGAGTGTACTACTGACAGTTCAACATGCTGCTAAGTTTCACATGGTTGGTACAGACTAGCCAACAGCATGACTTAAGTGAAGTGTGGATACCCTGGTACACACAGT
This sequence comes from Bambusicola thoracicus, assembly GCA_002909625.1. Taxonomy (NCBI): domain Eukaryota; kingdom Metazoa; phylum Chordata; class Aves; order Galliformes; family Phasianidae; genus Bambusicola; species Bambusicola thoracicus. Next base: position 6,240 of record PPHD01000180.1, on the reverse strand, counting down.
AGCAGTGTAATCATGGAAGTGTACAAAGGAAACATCCCTGACTATGAAGATGGTTAATTTCTCTGAAGAGATTCTCTTTTCTGATGAGTAGGCCAGCAGGAATCAAGTGGAAGTCTCAAAACCAGATTCTGAGGCAGCAGCATCTGATTTGCAGGCAGTTTTATCTGCTACGTGCTTTTCCAGGGCTTTGATGGCTTGGAATAATCATCTTAAAATCTCTGATCTCTCCAAAAGACACTATTTTCCATAGTAAAAGATGTCTCTCGCCTACGGCATTTTTGGCAGATGCCTCTGTGGATGTGATATGTAATAGCCCTAGCATCCAACCCGGTTGCCAGATGTCATATTTGGCATTGCCTTTGGATTGAAGATAATGATGCTAAGCAGATCCTCTCTGCTTTGAAGCTTACTAGCTGTCAGTTTGTCAGTGAACCACTGGAAAAAGAAATAGTAGACAATGTAAGGAAGATCAGATGCCCTTTTAACTCAGAGAGAAAGCTTGCTTCCAAAGGTTCAGATTTTCCTTTGCCAGCAGCCTCAGCAAAAGTACAACAGGACTAATTCTTCCTTACGAGGAATCAAACTCCAGAAAAACTAGAGGTGAATCCTCTGTGTGCAGTGGAGGCTATTTTTTCCTCCCCTTTCCTAGTGCTGCCTGTGAACTCCAGTAGTGATCTCTCACCAGGCCTGAGTTGACTATATTCTTTTTGTCTTCGAAATAGCAAAAGTATGAGGGATCTTGGAGAGAATTAGTCATATCAAGTCACTTTTCCTCAATTCCCTAATAGCTAAGCATCCATTAAGGTAAAGTACATCTGTGCTCAAAAGAAAACTCACACAACTTAAGCAACAAGAGCGGAAATAGAACTAGTATCACAATTAAGAACTGCAGGTATCAGAGCTCCATTTTCCTGGTCACGAAGCGATGGTGCAGGTAGGCATGGATGATGAAACTGAAAAATGCCAGCAGTTCCTTGCATGATTTGTTGGGATTTTTTTTTTTCCTCTAAACAGATTTAACAGTATTCCTGTGGAATCCTTCTAGCTTCACTTATTGAATGGGAGTTGTCTGCCCACGTCAACCAACCAGTGGTAAATCGCTTGTCTGCTGCTATGCTCAATGGGCTTTCCTGGCAAATTTTATGGCAGAAAGTCAGTTACAGAACAGTCAGTTTTACAGACTGTTCTCTAAACAGGCTGTTCTTTCCATATCTATTCTCAGTGTATCAGATCAGCAAAGGGGTGGATCTGCTATCTCGGTTAGTCTCACTGCCCCTATTAGTCTGGAAGCAGAGATGAAAAGCTGGGCTTCAGTACACCTGGGACAGCTTTGTTCCTGCAGACTCACTGGGGGTAATTTGCTTTAAACCTTATACTTGTCCTCAGAAGACATAATTTCTTTCTCGTCCACAAAGATATGGCACCTTTAGAAAGGGCAAAAACATTCCTAAAACATTTCTTCTAGTTCAAAGATACTCCTTATCACACCCAGCCCACGACACCAGCAAAAGGAAGTCAACGCAGTAGAGGATCTTGGGCTCAGAAAAAAAGACATTTAACCTCTACTATGCTATAAGGAAATCTTAAATATTATTCATTTTCAACCTAAATGCAGGACAGTGAAATGCTACTCTCAGCTAGGTGACATCAGATGGTCCTTCAAAGGACAAAATCCTGGACAGAAGTTACTCTGTGGGAGGCACGTTCAGTATCTGATACCATCTTCTGTCTTATGTAACAAGCTCATATTTTAACATCTGAGGATGTACCCTTCAGATCTGGGATATCTAATGATTTATCCTCATGTGAATAAATCTATTGCTTCCTCCATCCCACCATAATGAAGTTAGAAAAAAGAAACATTTCCAACTTATAATTTTATGTCAACCAGTCCAGTGACTTTTAAATAACCAAAACAGTGTACACAGATAGGTGTAATGTATAAGAGATCTAAAGACTAGACCGTATCTTTAGCATGTTTAAATCATTTATAGCGTGCATGGTTATTTCTTATCAGTTGCCATCTCAGAGAAGTCAGTGTTTTCAGTGTTTCCTTCAAAGTATTTAAGCTGACAGTCTGTATGAAGAGGTGATGCAGGTGAGCAGGCAGGATCAGTGAGGACATTTTAGATCATGCAGGAAGAGAGTGCATTTCATTCACTCATTCCCTGTAGTGACTGAAAGGTAAAGACATTCAGAATGGCTTCGTATTCAGAAAGGACAACCTTCAATTTTTGTGGAAATAGATCGTGTTTATTTTAATTTCTGTATGTGGACTGAAGTGCATTTGTTTCTGACTTCAACAGTGACAGCAAACTGTGAAGACAAACTGTGCCAGTGTTAAAGGAGGTGGTATCACTACCACGTTCTAATAGTGATTCTGGTGATTGCATTTTTCAATGCTTTGATCATAGAATCATGGAATTGCAGAATGGTTTGTGTTGGAAGAGACGGCTCCATCCCCCTGCCAACAGATTGGGCTGCCCAGGGCCTCATCTAACTTGGCCTTGAAAACTCCCAGATACATGGCATCCACAGCTTCTCTTCTCAGCTTGTGCCACTGCCTCACTGCCCTTTGAGTAAAGAATTTCTTTCTAATACTGAATCTAAATCACAGAATCATAAAATCATAGAATTGCTCAAATTGGACAAGACCTTAAAGATCATCAATTTCAACTGCAAACTAACCATGCTACTCTAACTCTATTCTCTTTAAGTTTAAAACAATTACCCCTTGTCCTATCACTGCGCTCTCTGACAGAGTCCCTCTCCAGCTTTCCTGTAGATTCCCTTTAGATACCAAAAGTCCCAGTAAGGTCTCCCCAGAGTCTTCTCTTCTTTGAGCTCAACAAGCCCAGCTGCATCAGATTTTCTTAAAAGAGAGGTGCTCCAGCCCTCTGATCATCCTCATGGTCTCCTCCGGACCCTCTCCAACAGAACCATGGCCTTCTTATTAGAAGCTCTTATTAGAGCTGAATAAAATACTCCAGGTGAGGTCTCATGAAAGAGAAGCAGAAGAGGAGAATCCCCTTCCTCAACCTGCTGGCCACACTTCTTTTAATACAGCCCAGGGTATGATTGGCTTTCTGGGCTGCGGGTGCATACTGTTGGTTCACCTTGAGCTTCCCAACAGCTCCAAGTCCTTCTCCTCAGGGCTGCTCTCAATCCATTCCATGCCCAGCCTTCTTGGATTTGCCCCAGCCCAAGTGCAGGACCTTGTACTTGGCCTAGTTGGACTTCATGAGTTTTGCATGAGAACACCTCTGAAGCCTGTCAAGGTCCCTCTGGATGGCATCCCTTCCCTCCTAATACTTCAAATCAAGTTCTTATGGTAAACAGGATAAACATGTAAATACTATAAACATACTAGATGTTACATTTCCATGTTTGTGATTTTCTACATTTCCTAACCGTCTTGTATTTCCGATTTTCAAACTACATTTACAAATATTTCCCAGACATTCCAGAGCTTTTCTTTTCTTTTCTTTCTTAAAGTGACACCCACCTTCATAACTCTGTCCAAGGTTATGCCGGATGATGTTCACTGGCTGCTCAGGAAGATTTTTGGACGGTGACTGGCTGCTGGGTACCAAGGAGTTGGCATAATGCCACTGGCATTCTCCATTTGTCTGCAGCGTACTCAAGAAAAATCGAGCCACTTCACAAGGTGCTCCTTGAGACTGCCCAAACTTAGGAGGCAGCATTTGCTTTTTGCTGCTGAAGACATGAGAGTCTACAGGGAAGTGTCCGTAATGGTAAGAGAAAGGCAAGCTATATGACGGGGCATATAAAAGTTCACTGTTTTCTGAATGAAAGTTTTGTTCTTGAATGGTGGCAGCGTTCACTGCAGGGCTGGATCGCCAGTTTCCCACCTGGCTGCATTCCAGTTTGTCTGTTTGGAATGAGCTATATTGCTGGGGGAAAGAAAAAAAATGAGGGGGAGAGAGTTAAATGACTAACTTTAATATGAAACAGCATAACATGTCATAAAGGCACCCAAAGCTGGGCCTCCTTGAACCGAAATCTTGCTGGCTAAAGGGACTGGCTTGCCATGCATTTAAAATTCTTTATCTTCGCTATGCTTTACCTTCACTTAACACAGAAACAAGGAACAATTTTGACATCCAAACGCTAAGGTTTTATTTGATAATTTTCCCAGTTGGATTTTAACTAGTAAATGTAGGCAGTTGCAAATACCGGAGAGCGTAAGTTTGTTGCAAAGCACAGGAAGTTACTGATTAGTGGAGCTACAGACCATGAATATGTTTTGACTGCAGTGTATGTGCAAGCTGCATTCGGTGCTTTTATGAGATAGTAGTAGTCCTTCTCAGTGAAGCCTCAGAATGTCTCATTTTTAGTACCAGTTTCACCAACCCAGCTTTATGATCTCCACTGTTTCCCTTCCCATCTAGTTCTAGCTCACCCTGAGACAGTGACAGATACCCAAATCCCATCCCAGTGCTCTGTTCTCTAGGATTCCTTTTCATGAAGCCTCCTCCAGCATAAGGAAACTGCCAGTATCTATGTGACATTAAAAACTGTGCACATCAAGACTGAATGAGATGCATTCTACCCTACAACTGTCCTTAATAAATTGCCTTTTTTTTTTTTTTTTTTTTTTACCAAGAAAACATGTTGGGTTTTTTAAGTACTTTATATCCTCCAAATCCAAAAGTCTTTCTGTTTGCATCACTTGCCAGTGTTGTTTTGTACTGCTTGTGCTGTCCACCCCAAGAACAAAAGGTTCGCATTGTATTCTGGCCTACAAGGGAGTTCCTGCAGAAGAGCATACTATAGTCAGTTGTACAGTAAGTTCAGCTACAGAGAATCTCTATCCTGGCTCAAGGACTCTACCACAAGAACTGGCAGGTAAATATTGCTGAAAAAGTTACCTGTTGTGGGTAAGGCGTTGTTCTGAGTTTTGCCTTCATTTTATTACTTTTGGGTTTTACTATTTTCCTTGTTTCCTGCGAGGTAGATACTGAGTTTCTGCATGAAAACTGTGACTTAGAAATGGTAACCTGGTCCAGTGACAGCTGAAGTTCCTTATACTCAATATCTCTGCAAAAGAACAGTCCAATAAATTACATATTCAGACACAGATCCAAAATAGCTCCTTTGAAAATACATATTAGCTTTCACAATGTTTTCATTCTTCAAAGATTTTCAATGAGTCTGCTCGGCTAGGGATGCTAACAAGTGGAGAATTTTATGGTCTGACCCTGTTTTCATGGGAGTCTATCACAAACATTCCACTGGGAACAGAGTTAACATCTTTGCACTAAGTGTCCCTGCTCTCTGAACTTATTTCTCAGCCATCTGTGGCACTCTGTATTTTGGAATCATAGCCATGTCAGCTGATAGGAAGACATGGATGAATTAATCTGTCTCCTCAGTCAAGAGCCGGTCTCTTCAGTGTCTCTCACAGCTTGCTCTGAGGAGAGGCAAAGGAGCAATGTTCCTCTCCCACCGTACCCTTGTAACTAGGCCAGAGGAACTGCAATGCTGCTTTTCTGACAGTCTCTGGAATTTCATTTCTCCACTATTCTGTTCAGTTTCACTTGTTCTACATACAAGGCATATTTTTGTACAAAAGGGGATAGAAATCAAAACAAGAGCAGGCTGTGATTCACCTACTGAAACATTTATTGACATATTTTTGACGAGTAAGTTGTCCTCTCTGGTTTTGTCAGTAGAAACAATGGAGCATATTTTTGAAAGGAAAACTAGAGAAAAACCAACTTCTCTCTCAATTCCTATCTAGAACTCATTTCTATCGCTTCTTGATGGTAAATAACCTGGAAGTAAATTCAATTCAAGATTATGCTCTTATGACCATGGCATAGTTTCCTCAATCACTGCCCCAGCTCCTGGAACTCATGCTGGCTGTGGGACTGAGTAGTCAGTTAGTGCTATTATCTCACAGCAGTATAGGAATGAGCATAGTACTTCCCAGTGTGTCTAGGGTTGAATACATGCTTTAGGTAGGTTAAGGAAATGCACTGTGGTTGCTAGCTCTTATACTTCAACTCTTCGAGGCCAAGTAATAGAAACAGCATTATAATACACAAACACACATGACCCCAATGCACATGTCATGCAAACACAACTTATTCTGAAGAAAGTTAAGAAATGAACAAATCTAGACAAAAGAGTGTGTAGTTCCTTGCCTTCTTCCACTGTTGTTCAACCCAATGGTGCTCACTATCTTTTTCTTCCTCCCTCCCTCCCTCCTTCTCT
>PPHD01000179.1:0-90942 GCA_002909625.1 Bambusicola thoracicus | reverse complement strand
GATATATATATATATATATATATATATATGCATAGTTATCATTACACTTTTCTTTTTACCTGCTCTATCTTAGTAAATAATTTTTATCTCAGTTCACAAATTCTATTTTGCTTCCCATTCTCTCTCTCACCCCACTGGGAAGGAGTGAACAAACAGCTGCGTGGGGCTGCTGGGTTACATCACAACACGTTAACATCACAGGAGATGTTTAGTAGTAATGGATGTGTTAGCCATGAGTAACCTGTAGACTTAAATTCACTTCCAAACAGTAAATCAAAGCATCAAAGGGTGCTTCTGAAATTTACAGTCTCCAATGCACGTGCGTAAGAAAACTTGGAGTATGTCCCAAGTTACTGAATTTGCAATGCTGTATTTCATAGTTGGCTATAAACTCAGGATAAGCAAAGTTAGAAGCTGAACTACTGCAGTGCAGGAGTTTCTGCCATAGATCTGGAAGAAATGGGCTAATTCTGAAGTAAGATCAGTTCACATTAACATACATTCATATACATCACACATTAACATACATGCATACATCACAACTATTGGCCTAAATACGTATACATATTTTTTATGTATGTTCTTTCCTCAGAAACATGCTTGATGATTTTCCGTGTTTGAATGATTATCATTCAAACATTTTTTTGTCATCAGTTTAGAATCACAGTTTTAGATAATCAGGGAGAATTCAGCAAGCAGTTCTGATTGCAAGATGGGAGCGCACCAAGTCACTGTCTTGCTATCAACATCCCTCTGCTCTAAGAAACTGAAAAAGTCAGGAAAAAATTAAGTTTTAGAGCTAGGCTTCTCTTGCGTATAATGTCAGAAGTCAAAATAAAGGAAAAACTCCAAACCTTTCAGAATCTTTCTCCTTCACCTTTCTCTTGAGATGATTTCCAAGCATTGCCTGGACTTGTGTGACACATCTCAGTGCAATGACTATATCAGGGATTATGAAGACACATCAGTCTCTTACTTTCCTACAAAAAGCTGGTATTGCTGAAAAAAGAAACAAACCAAACCAAAGACACCCAATAAGAAAACACATCCCGAGGACTCTGCGTATGTTTTGCAATCTCTTTCTTTCTTCCTTTATGTTGTGAATTTTATTTCGGGATAGTTGTTTTCACAGTTACGGGGTTACTTAAAGGCCTTGGACTCTTTACAGGACTTTTCTCTCTAGATGATACTTTCCATTTTGCTACATGTCATTCACCCCTTCAAAATGATTCAAAGTCCTGGCAGAGATGATGCTTGGCACTGTCATTCTGAGGCTCAGCCAGATACCAAATATTGCTATGTTGCTTTCTGTTCACAGCACAGAAGAGGAGATCTTGCAAAGTTTTGAAGGTCTTCTTGTTAACAGCTCAGACTCTTAGTTAAATCAATTTCTCTTCATTTTATTCAAATACGGGCATGTTGTTTCCTGTACATTTACCAGCTGTCATTAAACTTCCAAAGTATTCTGAACTTTTTGGTTGCTATCTGAGAAATACAACACAGCAGGCTTAAGAATAAGTACAAGCAATCACTTTCTTTGGGGGAGAGGACAGTCCATCACGTTCTCAGGAGTTAGCTGTGAGAAAAATAAGTTCTTCCTGCAGATCATTGCTACGTGACAATCCAACAGCCCTCTTCACATCAAGCAAGCAGGATGCAGGGTATATTGTAATCACTTTGACCCCTCACCTTCTCACTCTTTGTTTTCAGAATTGTGTAAGCAGTTCAGGAGACAAAAATCATTCCCAAGTGAAGAATTTGATAATGCCTGAGACCATATACCCCTCACAGACTTGCACGATAGAGGTCAGCCTGCAACAGCCTCAGGCAGGTACAGCCTGACACACAAGTGCACCACTCTGCCTGCAGCAGGAGTTAGCTGCTTGGCACTGCTGGCACAGGTCATCCCCAGGTGTATTGGACCTTTCACTCATATCATGTCCTGCATGAGAGAAACTGAAGGAGAGTCTTCTCTTTCTTTTTCCATTGATGTGCACTTCACTGAGAGGCTTCCAAGGGAAACTGTGCAGCGATGCAAACACACCTGATACCAGCAGCTGTGCTGTCACACCACTTAGCAAAATCCAGACGTGTTCTCTTGCCATGCATTTTGCCACTAAATCCCATCTTCTTTCTTCACTCTTGTGCAGGTATGGTACAGATACAGCTGTCCATCAGAATCAGAGCAATACCTACTGAGTTTTGGGGGGAGGAGAGGGGAGAATTTGATCACTTGTTAGGGTAGGGACCATGTGAGAACTGCTTTGTTAATGGTTATACGCTTCCCATCTTTGCTTCTTATTTCTAATGAGAGAGTATATTTGCTGTTGTCAATCTGAATCTATCAAACTCTGATGTCAACCAACACTTCAGTTTCTTGTATTATCTATTAAGTTGACATCTAAAATGCACAAGGAATGAGACCACAGAACATCAAGAAACTCTTCAGGTGTTAGCCATGATCTTCATTGAGTGAAACAGAGTGTAGTTCACCTGTCATTGAAGATAATAGGACACGGATTCCTGTACAGAGTGAGTATGACCAGACAGGATGTGCGAGGACAGAAGCATTAAAATAGATGTCAGACATGTTGACTTCGGGTTGCCCAAGGAGGCTGTGGATGCCCCATCCCTGCAGGCATTCAAGGCCAGGCTGGATGTGGCTCTGGGCAGCCTGGTCTGGTGGTTGGTGACCCTGCACATAGCAGGGGGGTTAACACTAGATGAGCACTATGATACTGTGATCCTTTTCAACTCAGGCCATTCTATGATTCTGTGACTTTACATGGATGAAGGTTGTGTACATATTTTATGCTCTGCTGTGTTCCTTTTGTATGGATGTGTACTTAAGCCTGAAGTGAGATCTGTGAGCAGTCTCATTGTTTTCAGTGGATAGATTTCTGTGAGGAAAGTTGGGCACATATATCTTGGTAGAATCAGAGCCTTATTTAGAATTCAATTTGAAAAACAAACAAGCAAGTGACAAACTACCATTAAATCAACTGGTGCAATACTTCTAGCACAATTTATTTGGATACAGATAAATGAAATATTTTGTTCACGGCACCATCCAGGCTCAGGTGTGCAAACAGCCATCTTGTTGAGTTATCCTTTCAGAGGTGTAGACATAAATAATTACAACACAGCAAAGGATTTGAAGCTCTTTTGAAAGACAGGAAAATATTATCTTCATTTGGGGATGGAAAGAACTTTAGATGAGGCACTCGAGGTCACAAAATAACTCTATTAGATTTGAAACCTGAGCGTACTGTCAACCAAAACCAAAATGTAATTGGTTCTGTTCGATTGTAACTTGATTTACATCTCCAGACTAATGACCGGATTTAATGGGTAAGAAGCTCAGATCTTTCTAATGGAAAAATGTAGTCAAATTCACTTTCTTTATCTTAACATTCGCTTTTGATCACTTAAGATCTATAGCTCCACTAATTGTGACTATTTGTGTCTCTGTCTTGTTCAAGTAACAATAATTTTTATAGATTTTCAGTGTTCACAGTTTTTAGCTCTGCTGTTGTTAATTGATGTTAATTGGACAATAGCAATGGTGTGGCAGTCTCTACTCCTTTCCTCAGCTAGGAAGTTTCTAAGATCTGTGGGGTGATGTTTCTGGGCTATGGCAGCCTAAACCACAGTGCTTTATAATGCTGTGTAATACTTTGTAATGCTACTTCAAGAATCATTTTTAAATTGTCACTTTTTGCTCCCTTACCACCTCTTACGTCCTTGGAGCACCATGTACTCATTTAGAACAATAGCAAACACGACACTGACTCCAAACCAAATTTGGGCCTGGCAGGGAAATAATTTCATCTGATTACATTAATATTTTATTGGAAGCAGCATGACAAATTGGGGACTGATTGCAAACAGCAGACAATCACTGACTATGGAGAATCCTGCCACTCCACTGGCACTTTAGATCTTTTAAGGAGCCATTCCAATTTTGCAGGAAAATAGTTCAAACATTTTAATTTTGTAATTTAAATTGCAGCACTCACTCAACCAGCTATTTAGCTGATTATAATTATGAAAATGCTGTGATGTACTTAGTAAAGGCTTAGAGGACCTGTGACAGTGTATTTTATTAATAGACTTGCATGTTGCCATTATAGTATTCACTATTAGCAATTTGTATCAAACCAGTGAGAGTATAACAATACCTCCCCAAATGCACGAAAATGTTATCTTGTCTCAGCTGCGTACTTCTCCCAGGATTGTGTGCAGTTGAGTTTATTCACCCCTTTTTCTTTATTTGTACATTCATCTGAATTTGTTACCTTAATTGTGGCATCTTGATTTAATGTATGCAAATGCATTTTGTAACAGAAACTCTCACTATTTATAGAATGACTTTGACTGTTTTCTGAGATGCTGCAGTCATTCCTTATTAGCAAAATAAAGCCTAATGCTCCAAGCGTCTACTGGCAGCTCTTTCCTGATTTAGCAACTGAAAAATGCTGGCAAATCAGGATTCTGCAAACACTTAAAATTGTTTGGAGGGATTATTTTGGATCAGTGCTACACTTCTGAACTTTCCAGGTGAACTGGGCATTTTATTGAAAAGTAAATGACACAGACAGAGCCTTCCATTCACTTAGCAATGCTTTGAAATATGATCTGGATCAGAGGGAGAACTTTGCTTTCACTCTGCTGTGGTAATTCAGGTTTATGTGCAAGTAAAACCAACCAATGAACCAAAAATAGCCAAACCAAGGTTTCTGCATACACAGAGGGCCAACCAGAGTCTGTAATCTTTAGGTATGTTTTTTTAACTCTAATAAGCACAATTCAAATGGCTTCTGCTGGGAGTGGTGCTAGAGGAGTGCAGTCCAGAGCTTATGCAATACAACAGTCCTGTTCTGTCTTTTCCTAGAGATGTAAAAGAGATCAAAGAAAAATGCCTCAAGATTATGTCAGAAACTGTGTGCCAAAAGAATATCTGAGCTGACGTTTGCAGTCCTAAAAATAAATTATTTTGACTTTCATAAGTGAATACTTAAATAAGTGTTCTCCTCTAGTCAGTATCTGGAATACTTTAAAAGTTCTTATTGTAGTGAAAGGGCAATTTCCGTGGCTCTACACTCTACAAGAGGGAAATCCATATGGCGTCACCTTGACAGTCAGTAAAAGGCAACAGTGACAGAGTACGTATTTCCATGTGTTTGGTCTTGCAAAGTAGGCAGCAGTGATTTTGTGCTTCCCTCACTAACAATTATTAGTATGGCATTTTGGTGAAATTTTCTATCACTATCTCTACCCTCTGTTACCTAAAAGAGCAAGTCTGGGGTCTGCTGTGTATATCCCCTTAGGAAGCATAAATACCACAAATACTGTCGCTCTTTTATCTATAGAAACCAATGCTATGTGTTGTAGAGCTTAGTAGTGCTAAACCTGAATCTAAATATTACCCATAGGAAACCTACAATCTTAATCATTTGCTTGAATTATGCATATGAGAGTATGGTATCTGCTAGTTCAACATAGATTATTGCTTAGGGACTTGTATAAATGTAACTGTGGTATTAGGATGGATAAATTACACCCAGTAGTACAATTACATGCATCCCAGTTTTCCAGGTTCAGTCTTATCTTCAAATGGTAGGCTTAAAGTTTATAGAGACTGTGCATTGCAGTTACAGTTATTCAAAGTCCCCATGTATTCTTAAAGCCAATGTAATAGTAGATCTGAACAAGTGCCAGTGTAATGTATGGTCATTCATCATTCTTTCATGAAGTGCTCTGACTTCTTTTCCACATGAGTATTTATTCTCATATGATGAGAGACACAGCACTGGCACACAGAGGCACACATGAATGCACGTGGGGAATTTACATAGTTTTCTCAGAAAGTAATGCCTTCTATTTATTTCCATGACAAAGAGCACAATAGCATCATTTGATAGAGCAAATTCTCAGCTACAAAGCATTATTTTTCAACATAACCACCACCATCAAAATGTGACAGAATTTTGGTGGGAGGGTTCAACCTCTACAGCCATAATGCCAATATCCATCTCTGATGTCATGGGCCAAGATCATAAAATAGAAGGCATTACTTTCAGAGCAGGCATCATATTTCAGTATGTGTTCCAACTGACAGCAAGAGCTCTGAGGAACAAAAACTGTCATGAATGAATGCGTAATAGGGACAACTTTAATCATGAGATGTGTGGGATGCATTTACCTGCCTAGCCTCAGAATAGAAGTTCCAGCTTTTGAAAAGTAGCTTCACTAATGCAAGCACTACCTAAACTTCACAACGTATCTGGGTTAGTACTTCTTATTTCTCATTTACTGAACATTTTCTCAACACCTGGAAAGTGCCCACACAGATCACAGACTATCAGTTACAATACTGCACCCAGTTCTGTACAAGGCTCCTCTATCATTTGGTTCACTCTGTAGTATGAATCATCCTCTCACTGGATGGGGCAGAAGTCAGTGCTAGATATGGTGAATGAATGTGGAAATGCCTTAACAGCCAAGCCATGGGATTTGTAAACAGTGGGGTCTGAGAAGAAGGATGTTTGCTCCAGCAAGTATTCATTACAGCCAATGGCTGCAAGCTTAGATAGGATCACAAGCAGATGGGGCTTTACTTCATTGTAGATGGGCTAAGAGTAATTTATCTTTTACACAGGGTAAAGTGGTTGACTGTTTCAGTGCTGTTTGAGTTGTACTTGACCTACGGTATTTGATTTTGTGGCTTTTTACTCTTTAAGCTTCCCAACTTCTTTCTTATAAATTAAGAACCACCTGACATTAAAACATGCCTGGTAGTTTTCTACTGAAGCCAAGTGAGTTTGGCAGTGTTAAAAAATAACAACCAAAACAAAACCAGCAAAAACATTTCAGGGTGAAATAGGATTGGACTGCCAGCTGTGCTCCCCAGATAAACTCTGAGCTGTGGGTCACTTCCAAAAGCAACGGATAATCAAACTCAGAGAAGAGAAACCTGCACAGAATGCCCCAGGGAACTGTTTTCATGGAAACTCAGTTTAACGTCCCCTCAGTTTTGTTTATTATTTTAATGGCATAGAACTTATTCTGTAGCCACGAACTTCACATTATATTTGCTATTTTAATATTATTTGAAAGTGATGCTCCTGAAACTTGCCTTCTGGGAAGCTACCATAAGTTGCTCCCACTGCCCCTTGGCAGAAAGGAAAAGCTGCTACATACTTGTGCCTCCCACTTCCATCAGGGTCCTTGGTCTTGCTCTTCCATCTAAATCATCTGCCCTGTGAAATAGGGCAATGTATCTGCCAACCAGGCGGTTACTGCAGGTCACATCTTGTTAATCTGAAAACCGATCAGTTAAGCAATTAACCCAAATAGAGAGAAGTGGAGATATTCATTTAAAAATTCATCAGTGTCACTTTTTATTTACCCTGAGAGAACAACCAGTTATTATGTAAACTTTCAGTTGTTATTTAAGTAGAACTGATGCTACATCATGCCTCAGAGCTCCATATTGTGCCAGTAATTTTGTGTTATTTAAATGAAGTTATCTCAAAAGCTGTATCACTCTCTAGTTCTGCTGCTGTACAGGTGGGAAATCCTGTTTGCAGCAAGAGTATGTGAATACATAAGCAAGCATGCAGTGGGAGAAGGACTATCACTGTGATGGCAGTCACTGGTCTTGCCAAAGCGATGTGACACTTCTTGTGCCCTTTGTGAGGGTTTTTGTTTGTTAGTTAGTTTGTTTGTTTCTTTTCTTCTTTTTCTGGATGTCTTCAATTGGGAAATAGAGCTCTTAGTATATAATTTATATGACTGTTTACACTGTGAAACAGCAGTAGCAGTGCATAATTTGAAAGCAATCTATAGATAGAAATGACTTTGCATGAATTAGTGGTCAAATAGGTAGGATTTGTTCAAATCAGCTCATGAAGAATTAACAAAGAAAAACAAAGAGGCTAAATAAATCCATTAAACTGGCCATCGCAAGCAGTTCTCCCTACTCTAGTATTTATGATTTCAGTGCTGCGTTGTTGGTAACCTATCAGAGTGAAAGCCATAATACTTTTTTGTGAAATCCATGGTCTTATTGCTGGGAAACTAATCTGCACTGCCAGGCACATGGATGTCTGAATTTATCCGACCACATTTCAGTACAAGAAGGACTTCTGTCTTTCTTCTAGGAGATGAATACGATAGGCAATGCTGGGAACACGACTTGCTTTCAACACTCTTTTCCTATAGTGCTGATAAAAATCATTAGTTATGGTGTTTTAATGCAGCGTGATTGCATTATAGAATGCTGCACTGCTCTATCTTCTTTATTAAGGCATGTCAAATTAGATAACGTGAAAACATTTCATCCCAGTAGAAATCGTATTGTGTTACCTGGATGTCAAGCAGCTTGTCTGCATTTGGTCCAGCTACGTGCCTGTGTCCCATCGTCCCGTTCCTGCTGCTGCCCTGGCAGTCTATTAGGGCACAAAGAGCCTCCTTTCTTTTGGCACTGCTGCAGAGCTGGTGTGCTCCCATTATCCATGCCAACGGGTCAGCCCTGTGGCAGAAGCAGTGTGAGGGTAAAGGATGCGTGAGCTGGGTGGCTGGGAGCAGGAGGAGAGAGAAGGGCATCTGGATTTGCCTATCCTGAATCTCTCACGGGGAGCTCACACCTCAGCAGGAACTTCTTCCTCCTCTCTGCTCTCTTTTTCAGCAGAAAACAAGTATGTCCCATTAAACTCAATGAAAATTGTAACTGGTCACCATGACAGGATGTGTTAGAAATAGAACTCATTCTCCCCCTCCAGCCCTCACCAAATCCGCGTAAGGTTTGCAGATAATATCTTCCATTAGCCTAAAGCATCGTTTTCAGAAACAAGTGGCTCTCCTGCGGCTCTCTGTCAGCATCATGTCAAGCTGAAATGTATGCTGAGCAGACCAGGGGTGCTTTCTAACCCACTTCGTACAGGTTCAAATGTATATATTATGCAGGGCAATCGGGGATCAGACTCAGTGGAGTAACTTCAGATAAAATTGAAAAGCAGGACTTGTTCTTAGTACTCTGTGAAGAGCAGCAATAATTCCAAGTGTTTCACACACTATTTGAGCTTTTAATATTCTGCTATGGCATTCTGTGGCCAGCACTGAAAAGCAAAATCCTTTCAGATCTCTTGTAACTTGGCAGAGAGCTGTAAGAGGTAAATCAGAGATAAAGAGGAATAATTAACTCTATCAGAAGTCACTTTTAGTCAGGAGAATTTAAGGCTTGCTTTTGATCTTTCAAATTGACCATGAACCTTGTATTCCTTGTATGTTGTATATTATAATTATAGGCAATTATGCTTTATAATATACATGTAAGCAGATCTGCACTACAAAGAAAATGAATTAAAGCGTGGAAAGGATTTTGGAGGAGATGCAGGCAAATAAACATGAAGCATATGAAAAGTCTCAATAAAATCAATAAAATAAAATTTCAAAATAAAAACATCAGCTGCTAGAGCATCGTGATAAATCACAGCAGTAGGATGCAGTCGTATGCATAGAATTGAAACTGAATGATGTGGTGGTGAGAAGGAGAACACGTCAAACACAAACAACTGATGTCCTCTGCTTCAAGTGTTCATTTCACCTACAGTTTGCTTTCAACCTTTTCCTCTTCATCCCTAACCATACCCCGAGCCAGCCAGGCCTCCTGTGTGCCATGTCCAGTTTGAGATTTCTGTGGTTAAAGCCAAGCTTGAGGCTCTGCTGCTGGTGGCATAGCTACCAGCCATACCAGGCTTGGGTTGTTGGGGGAGCTCTCATAGTAGCACCATTTCACCTGTGTTCTCTGCCTGCCCCACATCCCACAGACTCTTTTAGAATCATTTTAGGCCCTTACATTTTAGCTCCTGTCCAGTAAATTCATTCCTAGAGTCAGTGATCAAGTGCCTTTGCAGCCAAAGGAGCCCTAGCCATAGCAACTGCAATGCAGAACAATCAGAGCCATGTCACAGACAGGCTGCAGAATGTCACACATCTGCCACTGCAAATGAGCCACCACCACACCTTTAACAGAGCTCTTCTGATGTATTCTAATGCACAAATTATGATTGCTGTCAGATCTTGTTGCTATTATCCTGTGGAAGATTGGAATGTTTTGCTCTTTGATATCAAATTCCTAATAATTTTCCTGCCTGAAACACAAAGCAGTTGTGCAGAATGCCATTTTTTTCTCGAACAGCTTAATACTCCCTCAACAGTATTTAATACACTTTACTACTGAATCCTGTTTTGAAAGATTCAGTGTATACATGTGCAGGCAAACTATATGGAGTAGGTCTCATCTAAAGCCATCAAGGCACCAGGGAATAGTGAGCAATATGATGGAGTGGGACGGCCAACACTGCCCTCTATTTTTCAGCTAAGCACAGATGAGTAGGATGGCTGTGACTCTTCCAGTTGGGTGAGTAAAGGGTGTGCTGCACGGAAAATAATGTCTTAGAAGTACCCCTGCTCAGGTGGTAGTGAAGGCATTATGACCAAAATGGCAGCATGTCCCAGCTGATGCAGAGCTGCGGCTCAGTAAGCAGAGGGCAACTTTTACATGGCTCAAAAGTGGGATCTTCATCCCTGCGTGGGTCTGCCTAGGATGTTCCAGGAAAAAGAAAAGGTTCTGGAGGAAGCTGCTTGCTCATCCCTTTCCTATGTACAGAGCCAAATGCTTCACAAGGGGTGTGTTTCTGTGGACCACCCAGTGGATGCTAGCAGGACGTGGTGCCATCGTGGCACAGGGCTCTGCATCTTTGGGGGAAAACTTCATTCTAGGGCAGGGAGTGGAAGTAGAACTACTGGAGTGCTTGAAGTAGCGCAGCATTTCAGCCTAGGCAACTGTTTCTACAGAGCCTCCGAATGTGAACAGAGGCTTCCAAAATTAATAGATTCCTCATTCCCCTTAGTTTATGAACATCCCTGGTGGTTCCACAGAAGTTGTGGGTGAATTGCATTGTGCTTATCAGCTGGAGAGAATAACTGCTAAGCATCTTTACTGTCCCTTTAATGTCTGAACCCGAGAATACTATGGCTGTGAAATGAATTACATGGATGTGCTAAACAGGAATAATCACAGTCATCTTATTAAGCACTTTGGGAAGGCAGTGGAGGTTGCTGGTGCTGTGTTTTCTGTGCATGTACGTTTGTGCCTCTGCAGAAACTGTGTGCAGCTCCTCAAGGAATGAGGATGCAAACCATATGGTATATGCTGGGACGCCAGGGTGAATTTTGAACCTTCTAGCAGTGTACAGATATCTTACAGCAGTGTATCCCAAAGCACTGCGAAGATCTTCCATGGAATTTATTTGATTTTTTTTTTTTTTAATTTTTCCTATTAAAATGATCTCTCAATACCTCTAGTGATTCAGTTATTGTTGCTAAAGAATATTTGGCCTGGTTTTGCAATGCTTATTCTCTATCAACATATATTTTCTTGCATGTTGCCTGGTTTCTTCCCATGGCTCCCAAAGAAAGGGCTGCTTCCTTTGAGGTGAAGTTTGATGCTTTGGTTAAGTTCATGTATTTGCTACTTTATATTTTCTCTGATTAACAGTAGTCACTTCCATCAATTATTTTCTGTACAGAAATGTTAGTATCTAAACGTGGGGAAGAACTGGAATCATATGCTCTTTAGGTAAGACCTGTGTTTTGTCATGTGTTGCACAGCATCCCAAGCCCTTGAAGGAGGATCTGGGGTGTCCTTGCAAAAAACATACCTTTGGTCATCACCTGTAACACATTTAGGCCAGATAGGGAAGGGATGGAGGTTGATGGGATGAACAGTTCATGCATGGAGACTCCTTGAAAGCAAGCAAACTGTTAATTACAGGGAAATGATGACTTAGAGAGTCAAACCAATTTCAGGAAACACTAAATGAGACCTGAGGAGCAGTTACTTGCCAAGTTTGAGTCCCAAGTCACATCTGTAAGGTGCTGGGGGCACAGAGAACGGGGCAGATGCTGCAACAGGTATTAATCTGAGAACAGGCCGTGGGGAAACAGTTTCCTCTGTCACAAGGGAAGTAAATTTGACAGCAGCTTTGTTGTAAAGTTCCTCCCTGTAATGTTGCACATTTGATAGTGACCTGAATATATGCCAGTTTGAATCCAAAGTTTACCAATTCCCTTCAGTGCAGTAACCTGGTAATGCTCAAGATTAAGGACACCTCTGACAAAAATGTTTGTAAATCTTAATGCAAAATCTGACAGTAGTATCAAATTCTCAAATGCAGCAATTAGAACTGTTTCTCATGTTTTTTTTTTATTACAAGCATTTGAATATTACTTTCTGTTTTCTCCTTCTTTTGGAAATCTGATTGTTAGCACAGGGATTAACGCACACCTTTCTTTACAAGCCAGTGTAATACAGGCTGACACTGGGATTATTAACACAAGCGATAATGCACAGATTTTTAGGTTACCTTGGAATTTGTGAGAAGGTAGTTTTCTTCCTAGAAGCAAAAGATTGCTTTTCACAGCTTCATAAGCAGTATTCAATCAGATTCAAGTGTACGTAAAATCAAAGTGTTAATCACAGAATCAGTACTTTAGAAACAAAAGGTGTCTAAAATGCACTGAGCATGGAAGATCTGAAATAGAAGGAAAAGACACTTCTACATATGCATGAGTTTTTACAGAAGCGAGTATCAGAGTGATGAAAAGTATATTTGAGTGCAAAATGCCCATTGTCATTAATCTCTTTTCAACAATTCACAGGGCAGCACATCAGCACATCTTTCTGGGCAGCCTGGTCTGGTGGTTGGTGACCCTGCACATCGCAGGGGGTTGAAACTCGATGGTCATTGTAGGCCTTTTCAACCCAGGTCATTTTATGATTCTGTGATTCTATGATTCTATGTACAGCATATGACCTTGTTGGGAGCACAACTACAGGGAAATGATGTTCTTTCACCACACTGCTCATTGGTGGGTGCGAGGCTGATGCTGCTCAGGTACGATTAATCACACTGTCCCACGTAGAGCTCTATCAGATGCATGATACATAGCAAAAGTGGATAGTTTCTCTCTCTCCCTCCTCCCCCCCCAGGGATATATGTTGTGTTTTATTTATTGATTAAAAAATCTCCCATCGAGTCTATCCACACTATGAAGAATTGAACTTTGCTGTAGGCTTTTGGCCATCTTGTGGGTTCCAGGACTGCAAGGGCACCTGGGTAAAAAATAAAAATAAACAGGAAAAGAAAAAGCAATTCCCAGCAATCTACTGAAATTTATTAGAGTTCTTGTGATAACAAGGCCGTCGGCTGCTGCTCTGGGTGCCATGGAAACAGGCATTGCTGCAAACAGGGGAGGCTGCTTTAAACCCATTCCTGTTTCAGAAAAAAAGAGAAACATAAAGAAAAAAAAAAAAAAAAAAAAAAAAAGAGGCTTTTATGGGATGATGTGTTTAAAGGGCTTTGCCCCCATCTTTTGGCAGTGCTAGTGGCTGTCACCATGACATGACAGAGGGACTGAGGGGGGCACAGGACTGACCGGTGCCTGCAAGAGGCAGAAGTCTGGCAGTACTCTTTCTTAATTTTTGTGAGAGTTAAGTACCAAGCAGAAGAGGGCATTTTTAAACAGAGTGCTAATCCTGTTAGAGAATGCACTTGTGGTTTGAGCATTGCAATGGGGTTCTAGAAATCTGACTTAAATGCCTCATTTGGCAGAGAGTTACTTATGCCAGCGGTGCTCAGCCTGATTTTTGCTCCACTCCAGCTTCCCCATGCTCCAGATGCCATGGGCATGGCTGCAGCTCACAGGGCACATCGCTCGGTGGTGTGCAACCTGCATCGTGCAGAGGTTACTGCTCAGAGCCTTCAGATTGTATTGCAGCCACTCCTCCGGGGTTCCTTCCAGCTCCTTCCTTATTCTAGCAGGGATATTTAAAGTATATTTCAAAGTGATAGTGTAAATATGGACTGACACCTCCAAAGAGCTTTCAGGCTTGTGAAAGAAAAATATAAGAGCTATCCAATGGCACCATTCTTGCTAATGGTAAATAAGTGGACAAATATGAAATCAGAAACACTTAGAGGTTTCACACCTATTTGTGCTTCTCTACTGATGGCAGACATTTGTGTATTCTCTTCCCGTTCACACTCTATGAACAAACTGAGGAGGTTAATGCATCTTGTGACACATCTGGTCCTATTTCATAGCCCATTTGACAATGCTGGCAAATAGAAAACTGTACCTATTAGTGGCAGGGAATAATGCAGACATTATGAGTGCTGCATACACCCTTCAACTTCTCCATTGGAACTTTCAGCAGTGTTAATCCTCATTAAATGATGTGGTTGTCTGTGCAGCCCACATAGTATAAGGAGGCTTCCAGTCCCTAAGTCTACCTTCATAATATCTTCATGGTGGAAGATTCAGATGCAGCCTGGGCTTCCCAGAGCTACATATCTTAGCCCCAGACTGCCAATGCCTAATGACCTTCTACAGGAGATGAAAAAGATAATGAAAAACATTTCAATAAGCTCTGATTTGTTGCACTCCTGCAGAACTGATCGTTTTAACAACGTTAAGCTGTAACAATCCCAAGCATGGAATCAGTATTGTGCCAGAATATCTGAATGTAAGTTGCTTGCTGTAGTGTTTGTTAGTTTATTAATAGCTCAAATGCACTGAGAAACATCCAGAGAATGAGTTCCTCTGAGTCTCAGTTCTTTGTGCTCCACCTCATCTCTTCACTAATGTAGCTGGTCTTATCCAGAACACCAGGAAGGGCTGTGCCCCAGACCCATGCTCTCACTGCTACCACCCAGCTTCTCAGAATGACCCACTTAGGACCTACTCTCCTCACCAAAGCTGTCACCCAAAGGGGTGAAAGAGAGAAAAACACTAACATCACCACGATCTGAAGGTTTTGTTTGTGTACTCAGCATCCCAGATATTAGTTATTTTTACCCTTGTCAGTGAGTGTCCCTCTTCCTAGTGAAGCATCATCATGGGTAAGTTTTCATTCCAAAAAATAATTGGTGGGAATCAGCATAATAGTTTTATCAAGGATGAACTCATTGTATGGTAACACTGTTCAAAAAGCATTTGTCAGTATTGTTGTCATAGAAATTGTCTGATCGCAATGAATGTACACAAATCCGCGGAGCAGAATTTCACTGGTGCACTTTATACCTCAAGTATAACAGCTTGAGATTTCCATTTCATATCCCTTCAGCTTTCTTTGCTGGGGGCAGATGGAGGGCCTTATCTTCAAAGCTGAAAGAATGAAATTGGAGAGATTAATGTGAGATTTTGGTAAGGTGACCGTGGTCATCTTAAAGTACTGTAGAGATACTAATGATCACATGCTTATATAAGACCTCTGAAATATTCCAGCTCGCTCTCTGAGCTGCATACACATTGTTTGTTCATCAGGTTATTCAGTAAAACAGTAATTTGTTTTGCTTAAGACTGATGTTTTTCGCAACTCTTTATATCCAGCTCCTATTGTTTCTGTGCTCCTGTGAAGAGGAAGCTACGGGGACAGACAGTGAGCAGCAACACATCCTTGCTCTGCATGCTTTCTCCATTTTTTAATATTTGCTCTGATTTTCAAGGTGCATTGGAAAATAGTGTAAATAAATCAGCACATAGAATTCTATTACAAACCTTGCAGAAGACCTAAATAACATTGGCAGGTAATAGAAAATATATTTTAAAAACTACTACACGTCTGTCAAGATGCACACAGTAAACTTTTCAGCTGATTAGCAGTCTTCTGGCCCAGTGGAAATCAGCTGTACAAACTTGAAAGCAAATCATTAGAACTGTAGAAATCCTTATCTTCCCTAGAATATAGAGAACATTTCTGGAGCACAGTAGTATTTATTTACTGTAACTGCCAAGTTTGGTTGCTTAATTATATACTAGCTCTACCAAGTGTGGATGATTGTAGGCATAAAGGTATGGGTTAACACGCTGTAACAGAAGACTGACTTGGCCTTCCTTGCTTTCTTTGCAGATGTAATGCTTCTTTTGCAAACAAATAAGACAGAAAAAAATATGGTTTACTTTGCTTAAATACGTACTTGGTACCAGCTGTAAGTGGAGAGCTAAAATACCTCCGGGATAGAAGGAAAAGCTGTGAACACCTTTCTCTGGCTGCAGAGGCTAAAAATGAGTAAAGAATAAGACCGCTGCAGTGAGTAAGCTGCTTGCCTTAACACCCAGTTGACATGGTATTTTTTCAGCTGAGGCCAAAGTTAGGCACTTGTGATGTGCTCCAGCAACCACAAGCAGAGTACAAATGGACACACACATAGAAAGAGGTCATGGGTGTCCAACCTTTTGGCTTGCCTGAGCAGCAGTGACTGAAGAGAAATTGTCTAGGGCCGTATCTACGAAGGTTTCTCTGAAAGTAATGCCTCCTAATTATTTCCGTGGAACCTACAACCAATGCAAAGTCTACAATAACACTATTTAATAGAGGAAATTCTCAGCTACAAAACACTCTTTTTCAACAGTCACCACCTTTAGCTGTGCAGTTATACCAGCAATGAAAGAGAGCCTGCATGCTGCACTTGTAACAATCTGCACCAGTGGAAGTGACCCACTGAAGCTGTTACCACTGCTGAAATGCACCACCTACCCCTCACTGTGCTCACACCCACTGTTTGGTCTCCATAAACGTTCAGCAAGCACTGATGAATGCCAGTGGTGTCAATTATCTCCACGCAGAGGAATTCAGTTCCATACCTTTCTTTGCCTCGTATGCACTTCTATGTCAGATGTCATTCTGTCAGACTGCCCCTCTGCTGCCATCTGTCACAATAGCAAAATGTAAATGGATGTTGGTGGGAAAATTCAGCCTCTACTGCCATACCAATAACACCCACCTCTGACACTGTGGGCCAATGACATAAGAGGGGGCATAACTTTTGGAGCAGGGCTCACAAAGCATAAAATATTGTTAATGTATTTAAGTAATAAAACTTGTCTTTTGTTTATGTTTTTTATTAAAACATACACAAAAATGTGCAACAAAACCATAAAACCAGTGGGATATGTGGCCTTGCTTTCCTGAAACTAATGCATAGATCAGGTTCATTGGAAGTGGTTGCAATTCCCAGATCTCTCAGGTGTTTGTCAGCAATTTTTGATTTTCACTCTTCCTGTACTTACTTCATCCTTGAAAACAGTTGTTCACTGATGTACCTACTGGCAAAAAGCAATGACATGAATGAGGCAGACTGTGCAGTGAAGGATATTTCTCTCCAGTAAGAGAGGTCTTATAAAAGTCTGGTAAAGAGACGCGATCAAATTTTTGACTGCAACTCAATACATTCCCTTTGAATATTCACAAGTAATGTATCTACACTGACTTAAAACAGAGTAACAAATAAACAGAGAATTTTATTTGGCAATCTTGAAACCTAGTCTCAAATTCCTTTATCAAAATGGAAAGCACAGCCACATGTCTTATTTTGTTTGCTGTCCCAGGCTGCATGCAGGCCAAGGGCTGGACATGCCTGAGATAGGCTGTTGTTGGCCGTACTGAAAGGCAGGAGAGTCCACCACGAGATTTCTTTGTCCTGTAATAGCAATCTAAAAACTGATTGCCACAGTGAGGTATAATGCAGCACCTCTGTGAGTATGGAGTAACCACTTTGTGAATGCAGTGCTGCAGGCAGGAACTGAAGCTGCTGCAGGGTGTGCACGGGCCTTCCAGTCCTTGTGGAATGCAGAGACAAAAACACAGCTTCCGTCTATAATTTGCTCTCTGACACAAACAGTTTGTACCAATTTTAAATTCAGGGTTGCAAGTTCAGGTGATAAATGAGGGGAGGATGCACGTTTCTTGTAGACATACAATTACCAAACCCAATGAGCTAAATCACGCTTACCTGAGCAGCAAAAGAGCATGGATGGAAGACAAGGAGCTACAGGAGCTAGTCTGTCCCCACCTCTTGCACAGCATGTCTTGTAATGGCATGCACATTGCACAGTGCTGCTGTAGCCATCCAACTCACTAACCCACTTCATGTTAGAAAGGGGCAACATTTTTTCTTGGGTGCAATTATCAGTTGAGTTTTGTCTGCTGTAGTGTGTGAATATAAGACAAAGGAAGTGCTGTTTTTATGGTTAGGAGATGTATTTTGTTGCAACAAGCCCAAAGGAATTATATTTCCTTTCCTCTTCCTGTTTTCCTTCTATTTACTAGCAAGGACTGAGGTTGTGGTAACTGGATGGCCAGGAGAGAGGAGCACTCTCAAAGCCTTCAACTTATTTCCATAGGAAATAAGAATACTCCTGTAATGGCCTGGCAGTGCAAACCACTCTTCTCTCTATTTGTTAGTGAGAGGACTGCAAGTAGGTGTGCCTGAATGAAAGCAGCAGAGGAAAATGATAAAGGTTTTCCTGCTATATATTGCAATACTATCGTCCACGAGATGCTTTGGGGATTTATGCTGCCACATGAAGCGTTGGTTAGATCTGTTTCAATTTACACCTTGTGTCATAAGCCACGTTACTCTACTGTGGTCTCTAAGTAAAAGCACAAGAAACACCTCAGTGCATGCATTCAAGGCAAGGCCATGCAAAAATGTAAGATCAGAAGAAGCTGAAGCATGGTGCTTGGCTGATTAGCGCCAATAAATTGGATTTGGGTTAGTGCAGCTCTCCTGTATCAATATGCTTTCTTATAAAATGTCATGTGACTGCAGAAGACATTATAGGAAAGATACGAGCAAAATCTGGGATGTTTGCCTATTCACACGGCCATAAATCTAATCACACCAGATTTAAGGTTTTTTATTATTATTATTTATGAATAATAAATAATAAATATAGCTGTTAATAATAAATATAGCTGTTGAATATTTTTATGACGTGCTGGAACTCCATTAAATTGTTTCATTTTATTTCTGCAAACCCAAGTGTGCAGTTCCACAAAGAAGCCAAATACTTACCTTTCTCATTTGGAATACTTTTCACCTAACTCACATCACAGCATGTTCACCTTCCAGTAATCTCATTCAAGTCTGACACAGCTTCTCCGGGTAACACGTCATCATCTCTTTTGCAAATTTCCCCTGTTGACCCTTGCTGCACTCAAGTTGAAACTTACAATGTCTCTCTCAGTTACAAACTCAGATTAAGTGTAAATTTTCAGATTAAGGGTAAATTTTCATGAGGAGCATCATTAGCAAGATTTTAAAAATCTCCATCGAGGGAAATTGTCCTAAATTGCATTTTTTATGAGTTACAGCTACCTGCTTAACTGAGCAATGAAAACCTTTGAAAAGGTGTTTTAAAGACCAATTTTTTTTTTTTAATCACTAATACATCTCTTAAAAAAATACAACCAACGGTTGTAAAAAATAATCTGAATTTATATTCTATTAAATTATGCTAGTTGATATTCAGACTTTACCTTCATTCCACTCATTAGTCTCTTTGTTTGAGTGGAACATTTTAACATTTTTTCTCCATCTGACCCGACTTGACAGTCTCATCGCCAACATTCAAGATATCTGATGTTGAAATGGATGTAGCTGGTTTCTTTTTCGTGGTATTTGCTATTGATCTCTGGAGTTTGGAACAGATCTTATAAAAAAACAGCAGTTAAAATTGCTCCTCTGTGCTGATGAAATCTCAGATGTGATAACACTGTGATCATTGTTTGGGGTGAGTCTGACTATAACAGAAGTGCTCTGAACTTCTTTGTTTTTCATGTTGCAAAATAAGACTGTGCACACTGATAATGATTCTTGCAATCAACTGAAGGTGATTAAGTGCCCCCATTAGTGTCGTCACGATGACATCTGATAAAAAACATAACATTGATCAAATATGAACTAAAACTAATTTCCCAGTGAAGAACTTTTCACTTGAGAATAGTTTCCTTGATAACTTCCTTTCCACCACTTAAATTTAGGGATGCAGGAAACCTTACATAATATAGGTGTAGCCAGAATGAGTAAATGAACCAGAGGACATGAGTACTTATAGCAAAGAGAAATTTAATGAACTTTTACTGTCTTAAAACAAAAAGAAATCAGAAGAGGAATCCCTGTTCAAAGAGAAATTTGGTGAGAGGTGTGATGGATGTGGGCGATAAACTTCTAAAATACAGCATGACCTAGCTTGTCTTCTCTCCATGCACCATCAGAAGAAGTAATTTTTTTATTGTTATAGTTTTCTTCCTTGGTTTCTTTTGGACTAGGTCAAATCCTAAGAAGAATTTCTGAAAGGAATATTTGGATCTTTTGGATGCAGTCATTTGCACCTTGTTGGGAGGAGCACATCATAGCAGCAGGCTTCCAAGAGGTGCCATCCTGACATGAGCACAGGGCTGGCAGCTGAGCAAGGCGCAGGTTGGTCCTGCAACCTGCCTGGCTGGACAGCAGCTGGGGTGGAAAGGTATGCCCAAAGGTATTTGGGGTATTCTTCTCTGCTGGCTGGTTGATGTTAAATGTATAACAAGGCTCTGCATCTAACAAATATTTTAAAATAAAATAGCAATTAAAAGGTGGGGGGCATGAGAAACCTTTGACATGTTATCGTTCTTTACTGCTGGGAGACAATTAGTAAAATTGAACGAGAGCTGTGGGAAGCCAGCTGGCTGTCTTTCAAAATGGCACTCATTGTCACACTCTGCAGATGCCATTCCTTTCTTTAGTTGGGATGTTTAATTTATATCAATTAACTGTCACCATTTAGCTGCAGAAATATTTGCTTGTTTCTTTGTTTTTACATTTCTACTGTACTTGTAGCTTCAGACATTTGTCTCTTCATTCATGTTTCTTACCACAAAGTGTCTTCTATGACAAAGGTCATTCCTGATCAGTTCACATGAATGCCCATGCATCATCTACATTTCTAATGTACTGCGAGCTTCTCCGCTGTACCTGTCTGCCTTACCACTGTGTGCCTTGCCATCTGTCTTAGTCCCACGTGTAACACCTAATTAACATCTGTGGTAATTAAAAGTGCCGTGGGATCTCTTCTAATATCTATTATTTGTTTCGGTAGGGATAAATCAGCACACTGAACACTAAAAGGACTGTAATATCTAACAATGAAGAACATAAAAAATACACTTAAGGTTTTTAAAT
The DNA here is from genome assembly GCA_002909625.1 of Bambusicola thoracicus. Classification (NCBI taxonomy): domain Eukaryota; kingdom Metazoa; phylum Chordata; class Aves; order Galliformes; family Phasianidae; genus Bambusicola; species Bambusicola thoracicus. The sequence continues at coordinate 69,865 of PPHD01000179.1, read as the reverse complement.
ATTCATAAAATAGAAGGCAGAAGCCATTATTTTTAATAGAAAATTTTACATGGTGAATAAAACTGATATTTTACTGCTTCTGCACAGCATACTGTCAAGGCACTATGTAGCTGGGAGCCACCACATGTATGGGCGAGAGTTAGGTGAGCACCTCATGGTTACTGTGCTGAGGAAACAGTATGTTGAGTATATGGTTTTATGATTTTCAATAGATGGCAGGTTTTGATAGTGGTATCTGGCCTATATTTCAGCCTGGTGTCTGAAATTGTTAAATGAATTGGTCTGTACAAAACTGCAGATTAAGGCAGCTATTTTCATCTCCACTGAAGGAAACCTTTTGGTCATCTCAGTCACACAGCATTTCACACAGCATAGTTTCTGCAAAGATCTCTTTGGATGATCATAAATTGGAGTACATCCAGTTTAGAAATCAGATTGGTGTCTACTTTCTTTCCAAATAATTTGTGTTGAAAATTAAACGCACCTTTGCTTTTAAGCCTAAAAGATGAACAAAAAAGTAATACAATCCCATCATAGCACCAAAACTTATGCCTGTGTATATAACAGTACAGAATCTGGACCATCAATCGTGTTCTTCTGAGAGAATTGGTAAAGGAAAGTGCCCATTTTATGACTGGAAATTCTCCTCCACAGATGCTTCTGTGTTATCAGTGACACTCAAAGACATGTTGTTTATTTTGTTATTCTGATCACATTTCAGGTGAGTGGTCAAACTTAAGAAATAAAGCACATGAGTCAGATAGTCACCCGCATTCCATTGTTTCACCTAGGATGCCTTAATTAAACTTCCAGAAAACCTTGCCCTTCACTAGACTGATTAAATTTTCAGTGAGAATATCACAGGAGCGTTCCTAATTTTTAGTCTTCAAGAAGCTGAAAATAATGCACTAATTTAATTCCCAGACTGCTCACGTATTCATGGAGGAACAGCTATCTCATTGCAGTGAGGTATTTCCTTTCAGTTTAGATCTAGATTCAGTTTAGAAGGAATTTGTTGCTGGAAGCTGTTTTGTATGTGAAAAATTACATTTTTTTCTACCAACTTTTCCAGCTCTTTTGTGAAAGATGAATTAAATCTGAATCAGCCTCAGTTACTTGGGGTCTGTATTTCATTTTAACTGATCACATTGCATTACAGTTTTGTAGATTAAGCATAGGTACTGGCAGTGAGACTTCTAACTTCACTGACAGATATACCTGCAGCTAAGAGTTGCCAAAATAAAATTGTCCTGAGAGAAGAAAAAGAGGAGGAGATTTTCCTTTCCTGCCCTGTGTTGCTCTGATTGCAAAATCTTGACCAGTAGCGTGATAATGAACATAAATGGATTTTCAGGGTATTCTGATTAAGGGATGAGCAAACACTGGCACAGGCTGCCCAGAGATGTGGAGCTGGAGATACTCAGAACCCAACTGGGCATGGTCCTGAGCAGCCTGCTGTGATTAACCTTGCACTGAGCAGGCAGTTTGGATCATCTCCAGAGGTGACTTCTCACTTTGGCCTGTCATGAGTCTATGAAAATGCTATTAGGAAGAAGGTGTGGGGACTGTGGTTGTCTAACCTGTGTTTAACATATGTATTACCCGTATCCTGTCTTGATTAGTTAAAAATGATGAAGAACATGGGAAGAATTTGAGGAAATGCTCCCAAGGTTCTGGTATGCTTTCTGCCCTAGTAGAGTTCAATATTACTTAAATGTCACCACAAAAGTTAAGAATACCATAAATATGAGAGGTGCCTATTTCTATGAACTGACACACGTGAAAGCAAATACTACTGCCCATTCTTTCTAAAATAAGATTTGTAAGAACTGAATTGCTGTTCCTCAGATTCTGCAATAAAGTAAGTACTGAAGAAATGGACATTCAAAATAGAGTGTGGCTGGGACGTAGATTGACATTTATCTTTCAAATTCATTCCTGACTGTTATGGTTTTATTCCATCCTCCTCTGTTACCATTTAACGTTTGATGTCAGTCCAGCCCTGGCTGTGTCTCTGTAGCATTTCAATTCTAAATCTTTGCATTCCATGCATTCATTTGCCCCATCTTTTCCATACCCTGTTGAAGTCTAACAATGCAGCCTGAGAGAAAGCAGTGTAAGTAACTTCCCTCTACCGGAGCAAATCAGGCAAGAAGCAAGAAGCAAGGTGCTGCTAGAGGGAAGATGTAGGCCCATACTGTTGCAGCAGGCAGCTAAGCATGTTGGTGCTGTTTCAGGCAGGACCAAACTGGAGGCAGAAGGCTGTAGCCCTGGGCTCAAGACCTGCTGCCATGCTGGTAATTCTGGGTGAAATGTCTTCCAGGGACCCCTTACAGAAGCTGCTCTTTAGGCCCTTCCCCAGCAGTTTCTCCTGAAGAGAAATGAAGCTGGCCCAGGCTAGGCCTGCTTCCCACAGCACTTGTGCTTGAAGGCAGATGGAGCATGCTGGAGGCACTCAGGCGTTCTCCTCTTATTAACAGCTGTCTCTTCTATTTTGTTCATTGCAAGAATGATGAGCCCTGTTAAAGCACCAAGGATAAATCCTTAAAGAAAGTGTTCCTCACACAAAAATAGCTACAGCAAAAAAGATTTTTTAAGCTTTATCATTAGCAATTTAAATACAGCATTAGCTCTCCCTTCTCAGTGTGCAAAGCTGAGCAGAGCCAGAATTGCAGCGGGTGGGAGATGCATTATCAACTTTGTAGTTGGCTTAGACCTTAAGAGCTGAGTGTGTGTGTGTGCCGGGTCTCATCACTAACCAGCAGGAAGGAGGTGCTGGAAATGCCTGATGGTTTCCTGTGCAGGTTGCTAGGCTGTGTGTACAGGCACAAGGAGTGAAGTTGTTAATAATTCTGCTCTGGAACCATTCCTTTCCTTATGCTTTCTTGGCTGTTATGTTGCCACGAACTAAGGGAGAATTCATGGTTCAGGAAAAAAGTCAATTCTTATGTATACTGGTGGGTTACGCGACCTAGAAATACTTCAGTCACCTGCAGTGATTTATTTATTTCTACAAGAAAAATGGTCTCTTGCTTTGTTTGTTAGTCATATGTGAAAGAAAAAGGAAAGATAGAAAGAGAAGGCAGCACTTCTCTTTGCTGATGATGAATTTGATGGATGGTTCTCTGACGATCTGACTGAACTCAGTATTATACCCACCAAATTAAGATAAATCATTACTGGAGAGTTCATGGAGTACGTGCCCAAAATCAATTATGCTCACATGGAGATCCATTAATCTATCTCTTCCCGTTCAATCTGTCCAGCCTCTTTTAATGACTTTTTATCATTCCATACATAGGTAATCTTCTTTAAGCAGTGGTACAGATTCTGGTAGTTTACATCAAAATTACAATTGCCTCTCTTACTTGAAGAGCCTTTCACCCCTTCCCACTGCTCAGCTCACCTACCCTTTTACCAAGAAAATCTCCACAGCTGTAAATGGCAGTGTGAATACTGAGCATTTTCTGGAGTTGTTAGGTCGTTTTCACCTTTCCTTGTTGATACGCAGTTAACTGGATGCTATGTCCTTCTCAAAAGAAAGAAAAATGATAATAATAATAAATTCCAATTGGAAATAAACAATATAGCAATTATATAGAAGTTTTTCTTTTCTTTTCAAGAAGTGGTAAAGGTCTCACTGTGTATTTTAATATGACAGAGATGGTCTCCAAGCTAGGATGATACTTGGTGCAGATTGAGAACAATACAGGAGTTAGACATAGAAAAAATTCACAGGTCGCTTGAATCTAGGGCATCTAAATCAATGAATTCAAGTGAGTTGAGTTTGCCTTCAAATGTCCATTTTAGATAAATGTGAGGAAAAAAATAAATGTAATAACCTGCAAAGATATGACTCAACTGTAAAGCTGTTTTCTGAACGAAGTAGTATATATCTGTCCAATTCTATGTTCAATCAAATCTCATAAATTAAGCATATAATTAGAACTGATAGTAGATGAGGGGTTAACTGCACATAAGATTGCATTTTTCAACTCAAAAGCTTCTTACATCTTAATCTACATGAATTTTCTTCTCTTTCACTGCAATATGCATTCCACTTGGCAGCCGGACCTATGTTTTCACTTTGTTTTCACTTCATAGATCAGTTTAGTACAAAGTGTATCTTTCTTCATATAAATTATGCAGATACTTATGCTTAATACATGGTCAGCAATCTGTTTTAAAACTTCTGACACACAGAAATGAGAAGGAAAAATTTCAGATTTCATCTATTGGCTTTGTGGCTTTGGTAGCTGTGAACAGGAGAAAGGTTTGCTATTAGAAATGGAGCATAGCTCAAAAAGTAACCAAGATACCTGCCTTAATGAGTACCCAGGGCTCCTTGATTTCATGTGATTTTGCAGCTAGCAAGATAAGGTGCAGTATGATCATATTTGTTTATTCTCAGGACTTCAGCGCTTTGTCAGTGACTGGTAAAAACAGTATCTTTTACTTGGTAGTAAACAATTTTTTTTTTTTAATTTGTGGGATGCATCAGTGCTCCCAGCTCTCTTCTCTCATTATACAGCAGCTTAAATGTTACGCTAAAAAAAATATGGTGTTTCTGTGTGGCTTTGGGTATGCTGTGCCAAAAAAATGAAAGGACTGCAGCACTCTGAAGAACTTAAACTAAGGAGATGTACTTTTAATAAAGTGGGGCATGTAAATAAATCAATGAAGTTGAGGGCTAATTGCCCTGCATCTAATAATTTCTCAAACTAGTTCTGTCTCCAGAATGACATATTGGCAGTTAAGGTACAGAAATCCTGCCAGCAGATTTCAGCACCGAAAAGAAGCACACTGAAATAGACTGCATACTGAAATGGTGTATTTGTGGAGGCTAAAAACACTACCATGACTTGGTGCAGTGAAAAATAGAATAATAGAAACACCCAGGTTGGAAGAAATCTCTGAGGTCATCTAGTCCAACTGTCCACCAATAGTGCCTACTAAACCATGTAACTTAGTACCACATTTACACGTTTCTTGAAATCCTCCAGGGATGGTAACTCCACCACCACCCTAGGCAGTCCATTCCAGTGCCTGATCACTCTTTCAGAGAAGTTTCACCTAATATCTGATCTGAACCTCCCCTAGCTCAACTTGATGCCATTCCCTCTAGTCCTGTCACTAGTTGTATAGGAGAAGGGGCCAACTCCTACCTTGTCACAACCTCCCTTTGGGTGATTGTGTAGAGGGCAGTAAGATCTCCCCTCCCCTGAGCCTCCTCTTCTCCAGACTAAACAATCTCAGGTTCCTTGGCCACACCTCATCTTATCTGTGCCCCAGTCACCTCACCAGCTTCATTGCCCCTCTCTGGACACACTCCAGGGCCTCAGTGTCTTTCTTCTAGCAAGAGATCCAACACTGAACACAGCTCCCAAGGTATGGAGGTGCAGCCTCATGAGTGCAATCACCTCCCTGCTCTTGCTGGCTGCACTGTTTCTGCTGCAAGCCAGGATGCTGCTGGCCTTCTTGGCTGCCTGGGCGCACTGCTGGCTCTTGTTCAGCCGGCTGTCAATCAGCGCTCCCAGATCTGTTTCCTCCATGCAGTTCTCCAGCCACTCTGCCCCAAGCCTGTAATTTTGCCTGGGGTTGTCATGATCAAAGAGCAGGACCCCCCAGTTGATCTTGTTGAACTTCATTCCACTGACCTCAGCCCAGTGATCCAGGCTGTCCAGTTTGTTCTGTAGAGCCTTTCTACTCCCAGGCAGATCAACACTTCCTGCCAGTTTGGTATCGCCTGCAAACTTTCTGAGGGTGCACTCAATTCCCTCATCCAGGTCATCAATAAAGATGTTAAAGAGGACAGGCCCCAATATCAACCCCTGGGAAACACCACTCGTGACAGGCTGCCATCTAGATTTAACTCCATTCACCTCCACTCTTTGCGCTCAGTCCTCCAGCCACATCTCTCCAGCAAAGAGTGTACCTCTCCAAGACACAGGCTGCCAGGTTTCCCAGGAGAATAATGTGGGAGACAGTGTCAAAGGCTTTGCTGAAGTTTAGGTAGACTATGTCAATAGCTTTTCTCTAATCCACCAGGCATGTCGCCTGGTCATAGATAGAGATGAGGTTGATCAAGAAGGACCTGCCTTTTTAACAGCTGTCTTCAGACCATTTTTGTGCCTGTGCTTGAGGAGGATACCAGAGCCTCTGCATCACACATGAACAGACTCCCTGGGACAATCCCCTGTACGACAGAAAGAGGAACTAAGTCACTATTATCTTTGCACTCCACTTCCTGAACTTGGCTTCAGGGTCAGATATTCAGCACGTATCTGCAAGAACAGCCCTTCAGAGGCTGAGCTCTGAGGTCTTTAAAGACAGTGGCTATGTTGAACGGCTGCTAAGGATGGAATGAAATCAACTTAATTTTAAAAGGTGTTGCCTGAACAGCTCCATAGCTGGGATTTTGCTCAAACATACCCGCATGCAGTTCTTCTCCTACTTCGGCTGTCCTGTAAAGTACCTGAAATGCTAGTTTGTTTTTTTTTCTGCCAGAAGAACTGTGGAGAATATCAAAAGGAACTGTGGAATCAGCCATGATTCTCCTCCCCACTAAATGCAGCCAATCCCATAGCCCACCAGAGCTCTGGCCCTCTAAGGTGCTCTAACGATATGCTAATATGCATTGTGTGATTGCACTTCTAAACAGACAAACCTTCATAGACTCCCTAACCTATTGGAGTGAGTTAGTATCCTCATGCAGTGAATTCAGCCTTGGATTCTGAGCATAGAATTTTTGTCAATAAGTCTTGATACACAAATGTAACGCTTTCATTTTTTGATTGCAGTGCATCAGTATCACGGCTGTGAATTTCATTGACTTTCTAAGCAGAATTGAACTTTTGTCAGTAATTCATTCAAAGGAAGTAGCCGGTGTATAAATCCTTAGTTCTGCAGTAATGCTTGTACATGCAAAATTACACTGGATAAAATCTAGGAGCCTGTTGGTTTTTCGGGTGAGTTTCATGCTTTTATGTCAAACCTTTCTTTTGATGGTATTAATAAATGTTTCGGATTGTTGCCCCTGCAGACAGACAACTTCTGAAACATTGATTAGTACTGTATTGACAAAAATGGTCTCCGCTAATAAGAAACAACACAGTAATTGTTAGTTTATGTTACTTATCCTGAGCGTACAGCCAGATAAGCATAAATGAAACATCCTACCACAATCAGTTGCGATGGAAATCAGAGCAGACCTCTCCAGGTCAGCTTTGCATATCCCGATAAGAGTGATCCTATAAAGTTTTAGGTGAGCACTAACTTCTTTTCATTTGTTCTCATTATTCTTTTGGCATCAATTTGCTGGGTGGCTTTTGTAGCCTAAAAGCACGAGAGCAACAAAAGCGTTCTCAGATCGTACCATCCAGAACTGCTGATCCCAGATAAATTTAGTTCGTAGAGCCAGCACTGAAACTGACCTTGACTTTATGATATGATTCAAGTCAAATTCATGTTTTACATGACACCAGCATAACACTGGAGAGAAAAATCTGTTTCAAATATGGGGAAAAGATGAATACATTTCATAAGGTAATCATTATTTATTATGAGACAAAAGGATTTTTTGTCTAACACAGGTTTACGTGGGATAAGGATGTTAGTGAGACAGGCAGTTTTCATACCATTTTCAATCTGGCAGATTAGATCACAAAGATTGCAGGTGTTGGTTGGTTGTTTTTTTTTTTTTTTTTTTTTTTTTTTTCATAGAATCATAGAATCACCAAGGTTGGAAAAGATCCGCAGGATCCAGTCCAGTCCATGGGTGAACAAACTCATCTGTGATGGCTCAGAGAAAGAAGGTTTATTTTTCTGAGCTGTACTGAAGGACTGAAAAATTTCCTGAGAACTTAATGAGAGTAAATCAAGGCCTAAGGTCCATGCCATTCCTTGAGCTGGTCAGTGAGATATTTTCAGTCAATATTTTCAATACTAGGTGTATACTGAATAAGCCCTCGGTACTGAATGATGAAGGGGAAAAAATGGCATATTCAGAAAACAGTTGTTTGAAACAATAGAAGAAGCCGGTGGATTTTGCTTTGCATGGCATTCTAGCAGAAATAATAATGCAGAGAAGGCATGAAAAAAAATTCAACAAAATAATTTGCATGGTTTTATGGTTATTTTGCACGTGTCTTCTTGTGAATTAAAAAAAAATATGTATGCTTAGCTGTGTCACTTTGTCATTGCCCTGTCCAGTCCATTTTGGATGTAGGAGTGAAGGTCTCCATAAACTCTCAGCATGCTTCATTCATATTTTTCCATTTCTATGTGATTACTTCTGTTAACGTATGTGGTGCCAGTCCTTAGATACAGATAACTGAACACTACTCACCTTTGGCCATTGGAAGAGCCTTTAAACTTCTAATGAGCCTTGTACATATGAGTAAGTGGATATAGCAGTGTTTGGAGCATTCTCCTTTTCCTGGGCTCTTTACTTCCAGCTGGTACCTGCATCAGTCTGCATTTCATCTGCCGACAAAGGATTTTGTCCAATATTTGCCGGTCAGTCGCTTAATCTTGAGAAATGATGGGAAAGTCAAATAACACTTCAAAAGTCTCTAATGAGTCAAAGAGGAGGCTGTAGTGAATGCACTGTGAGAACCAGTTTTAGCCCAGGCCAAATCGTATTGAAATGGAAATTGGGAATAAAGCAATCCTTCATTCCTGCTTACTAATATAATGTACCTCCTCTGACATTTGGTACAAAGCTTATACAGTAAAAAACAGAGTATTATCTCCACCAAATGTGTATGAAACATTCAGCATTACAGACTTCATCACACAGTCTAGACTAGACCTCACAAATGGAAAGTGGTATCAAGGCTTCATAACACTGAGGGCAGAGACCAGGTGAACAAGGGACTGATGTTTTTCCTAATCATCACCTAGCCTTTCCAATCAAGTAAATAGCCTCAGATCCAGCTAAACCAGTAGCAGCTCCACTAAGATGTCTCCTAGGGAATCACACAGGTGTGCCTTACTGTCCTGCTGAGGCTGCTCCTACCCGCCGCTGGGGCTGCCTCACCTCTGTCTCATCTCCCTCTGGCTATATCTGTCCCTCTGTGACCAGAAGGGCTCTCCTCTGCTAAGGGAGAGACAGTGCTCTGTCTGCAGGCTCATGACTGCTTCTCTGCCAGGGCAGGAGCCTTTGTGTTTGCCACTGAGGCAGGAGGATGCTGTCACTGAGAAGTGCTAACTTTGCTACATATTGATGTTTTAAGTAGCCTTACTTCATGTGCTGTCCATTTAGGTATGCTAGGGGTTATGCTTGTGCTATCAGGCCTGCAGTTGTTTTCTCTTTTAAAATGTTTAAGATCTTTTTGGAGCAGTTGAAGGAAAACTGGTTTTAGCTGAGATACAATGGCAGTGTCTTAAATTCAAATCAGAGTGTCTCAACAAATGGCTTATGTGAAAATTTTGCTCGCTTGCTTGCTTTCTGAGTTCCATTGAGAAGGATAGATCTTCTACTCTCAAATGCTGATAATGTAAGTTAGCTGTGCTTTGGGTAGAAGGGTCTCTGTTGTCTAAATAAGTGAGTATGGAAGCACTATAGCTCGAAACCCAACTGTTGGTTGGTCTTAATATTCTTAGGTTTCAGCAATGTGTTTTAAATTCTTGTTCCCAAATAGTAGCCCTAAAGGGAATTCATAGCAGCCTAACATGCTGTCAAGGTATAAACACTTTGCATCCATTTACTGCTTGTGTGCTGTGTTTCACAAAACTGCAGCCAGCAGCAATTCAAGGTTTTGGAGCTGGGCTAGGTATGGTGGTGGGTGGATCTCTAGAGCAAGCTTTTGAATTGTGTTAATGGCATTTCTAGACAAATTTATTCATCTTCTTAAAACGTTTACCATATGTTGCTCGTAAATAAATACTGAGTAAATAAAGGCAAGCATTTGTTAACATTTTCTTCCTGTTTCCATTGATTATGAAATTGACTGTTACTGGTTTCTGTTTTGAATCATTTTCAATCTGAAAATCACTTCACTGGTCCAAAAATTAATAAGATCGTTAGTGAAGCTGTTAGAATGAACAAAATAAATGTCTAATGGCTTGTGAGAGTCTGAATAAGAACAGCTGAAAAGCTTTTGTACAGAACCTAATATGCTAATACTGGTTTGTATCAAGCTTATTTAAGATATCTGTTGGAAATTACATAAAAGGGAATGGAAAGGTGCATGACTAGGGAACACATCAATTTTAAACTTCAGTAGTTAACCTATCAAATGTTTTCATAATAAACTGAGGTTTCTGTATAAGAAGGATGTGGTCAGAAATATTTTTATTACAAGTGCTCTTCCCCCTCCTGTTATGCTACAGCAATCATAAATCTAAGCTACCTCTGTTTTCAAAATAATCTGCAAAAAGAAACAAAGGTCAAACTTGCAAAAATACACCTAGCACATTATGCTAGTTCAAGATCTGTGGCTATGTTTCCTATTATTTCTTTTCTGTTAAGGACTAGTGTAGAGCTTCACTTTGTCATTTTTCTCAACATAAATATCTCTCACTTTTTTTTTTTTTCTCTGAGGGAAAAGCCAAAAGCCAAACTGATGCAGAATTACAAATAAGCCTCACAGCATTCCATTAAAACTGTGTTTCATAAAATAAATATTTAAAAATCCCAAAGCTATCACATCGAATGATATTTTGTGCCTGCTAATTGCAATTACAAATAACAGGATACGAGCTGCTACATGTACTCATTTAGGTTGTCATTTCATGTAACCAAGTATCAGATATGTGTTTAACTCCAGCCACAGCAATTCAGTTTCTTGGTGGTCAACTGACCACCAAGATGGCGGTCAGTTTTGGACTAGATGATCTAGTCCAGATAGGACTAGATGATCTTGTAGGTCCTTTCCAACCTTGTGATTCTATGATAACTGTGTAAAGTCGTCTTGTGATGCTTTGAGAAAGCATTTGTGACAACAGCCTTTGAGGGGTAAGTGTCCCATACCAAACCATTGATTCCTAAACTCTTCCTCCTGGCACCTAGAGAGCTAGAACAGAAACAATAGGAAAAATCAATACACAATAAAAAGAGGTAAAAAACAGTGCTGTTCATCAGGGATTTTCGGGGCTGCTATCCCAGACATCACTGCTCAAATTCTCCCTAGAATTTACTTAGTGGTGCTTATTCCTTTTGCTGTGCTATGTTGTAAATGCCTTTTTGTGTCTGGGGAGGTGGGAACAAGAGTCAGTTGACAGATCTTTGGCTGTGTTTTAGTTATTTCTATGGTAGAACTTCAAGTAAGAGAACATAAAGAAACACAGAATGCATGTAGGTGCTAGCAGATGTTTTGTTATTTTGTTAGCAAGGCACCAAATATTTTAGCTTCTGACTGAAACTCATTAGTCTGTGGTAATGCTTTGCTTTGGCTATTAGTGACACACCAGCATGTAAGCACAGCCAGCCCTCTCTGTTCATGCCTGGTGAAGGCTTTAGGACATTCCCAGTCTGTGAGACCAGTCCTCCCTACAGCAGCACCAGGAGGCACTTGGTGCAGGGAGCCTGCCTGCATGCAGGGGCTGTGCGTATACAATAGGGACCAGCTGGGACACTCATCTTGGGCCTAAAAATCACAGACAACTGTCAAGTTGATGTCCGTAATATAGAAGAAAGAGAGCTAATGGCATGTTGTTTCCTTGCTTTTATATAATTGCCAACAAGAATAGTTTCTTTTTTGTCATGATGGCATCTTACGACAGTGAGTCCCACAGGGTTAACTTGCCAGATCTCATCGGTGTGTAGACAGCACTAAGGAAGGGTAAAAAAAGCGCTGTACCGGATGGTGGGAATAGCTGAAAGGATGGGGAGTGGTTGCTGATGGAAAGTTTGAAATACGGAGTTTATTTTGTTTGGCAGGAGACAAGAAGCAGTTAGTGAAAATGGACAGTGCAAAACAACGAAGGTCAGGAGAGAGCATTTTGCTGTATCAGCACCCCTTGATGCTTTAATGAGCTTTTCTTGACTATTCATCCAAATTATATAATACCTTAAACTGATTTTACTTGCAAATGTTGTACCCGTTCCCAAGTCAAATGTGCCAGAGGGCTCTGCAGTTCCTTTCCACAATATTTCATGACTTACTAAACTCAGCATCCTTTACTTCCACAATAAATCCAATCTATCAGCTATATACTTACAGATGTAGAAGACATAATTTTTTAATACTGAGATGATAATGTTGATATATTCTTTTTTTATTCCTCAAGAACTTATGCAAATGGTAAGTAGTGACTTTCAGTGACTATCAAGTTAAATACTTGATCTGTGCTGGATCAGGATATGCTTTGATGTTTCTCGTTATTTAGAGGTCCAAGATGTAAAAGAGATTAAGTTTTCTTAGTACCCCCAGACAATGTTGGCAGCAAAGCTCAGCACTTACCAGATCAGAGTTTGGTTCTCAGCTCACATGGATTTTCACTGCTGTTTCCCCCACCCCATGCTCAAGATCATGACACCCAGTATCCTGTTCTGCAGGAGGTTGGCTCAGCCTTGGGTTTGAACCTCCCCTTTATAAGTTAAAGAGCAATTGGCACTTGATCTCAGAAATGTGCCTGTCTTAAGGGAGAAATAAAAGGTGTTTCTATCTGCTCTTCATTGTGCTGCATAAAGCAACAAGGAGAATGTTCTAACTAGATCAGTGAGCTAAAGCTTAGCCCTCTCTAGGCTTTCTCTCAAATTAGTTCTGGGCTGCTGTCTTTCTTTTTCTGTTTGTTTGTTTGTTTTTTAATCCAGGCTAATTACTTCATCTGGCTACCATTCTCTTCCAGCTTAAGTGAATCCTAACTAGCCCGGTTATCTAATTGTGTTGATCTGGGGCAGTCACTTCCCCACATCCACTCGGACAGTTGCACTGAAGTTCTTTACCTGCAACCCAAAACAGGACTGTAATTTTGAGCCTGCACCCTCTCAATCAGCCCTTCTGCTCCCTGAAATGGCAGTTTCCCTGTTATACGTTGAGATGCATGCAGCAGGGCCCCCTCAGCATCAACTGCACTGTTGATCTGAGACCTGAACTTGCAGTAATGATTTCAGAAAGACTGTGCAGATTAGAAACTACACTTGCATGTTAGTTCTCTTTGACAGAAGGCCAATATTTCTGCTCTCCCTCAGAAATGATTATCAGATGGAAGGAATAAATCACAAGAGAAATTTCTGCATCAAAGCTGCTGAAGCCAGCTGTTGTGTGGAACTGGGAGAATCTCCATTTCTGTGACATGATAGAAAAAGCTGTTTGATCCGAATATGATGGTGGATTGAAGAGAAGAGCAATTACAGAATCATTAGCTCAGATTTTCAGCTGTTTGACTGATATAATTTCAGATGTGCAGTTAGTGGATTAATGAACTACACGCAGCTTGTAAATCCCTGGTCTTTTGGAACTTGTCTCTGCTTCATGTAACAGGGACTGTAACTTGAAGAAATTTCACTCTGATTAGTGGCTTTCCTATGTGTATCATCATTGCCCATTCTCATGGCTTATTTTTTTAGCTAGGTTTAGACTTAAATCCTTTACATTCTGTAAAACCATCTATGTTTCACTGCTTTTACACAAATAACTGAATAGAAGTGAGTGACAACTTCTTGTCAGCAATAGCAGTATTTCTTCTTGGATACATAGCTACATACTGGGCCATTGCAGGTTTATTTTGTCAAAGCTTTCAGTTAAACCTTAAGAGTTCTAAGTGGAAAAATGAAGTAATTGGGTAATATAGGTCTTCAAAGGTCTTTCTAGAATCTGGAATCTGCTTTATAGGATACCTCCTGCTACCTGCATGCCCCATCTTCTCTTGGGTTTGTACTTGGCGCAATGGTACATTCACAAAGGGTTGCATGGCTTCAGTCTTGCTGATACCAAGGTGCTTTAGTGATCACTTGACAGATGCTTCATGTGTTTGAAGCAAGGGACATGTTAAAATCCCATGAGTACTCAGAGATATCAGAAATGCATAACATGAAACATCCTTGGCATAGAGCACAACTGAAAAAGCAACTGGCCAGCTTGTTCGGGACTGAGAGAAGCAGGACAAATGTGTAGAAGTATAGTTGCAGTTCAGTTATACGAATTTAGCACTCATCCATGCAGTAGTAAATACAGACCCACAGGTAGGGATGGGGGACGGGCTGCCTGAACAAAACCTCACAGTTCTGAGGCAGGAGAAGCAGCCTTCTGACTGGAAGCCATTCCTCCTGGAATGATGGTACATGCACTAAAAAAAAGGCAGAGGCAAGTACAGGGTAACTTGTATCACCTTTTCACCCCCACACCTCTCACTCAGCATGATGGGGACAGTTGATTGATCCAGCCATTGCTTTTCTCTGTGTGGGAAGTCATTCAGGTCATCTGAACATGTTGAGGTGTTAGCTCACAGACTGAAAGCTATTAACAGCAGCTGCACTGTCTCCTATCCAAGGAGCAAGAATCGTGCACGCAGTGCAAGTTACCTTTATAAGTGAAAGAGTTCTGCCAATTTGAGTTTATATCTGGGATTTAATAGATGTCACCAAAACAAAGCAGATGTCTTGGGCCTTGCACAGAATAGCACCGTTATTAACAACAGCAGTCTTAGGATTTCTAAGGATTTTCTTGTCACCCGACAGGGCAAAACTGGCATCATAAGTCTCTTAATAGGACTGCTTCTTTTCAGTGTGATCTGAGCCTGCAGCCAAAAGGTTTCACGACTGCAGCCTTCTGACACTTTTCAATTGCTTTTGATACAAGCTTTCAAATGTAATAGTATAGGAATTATTAAAAAAAAGTCTAATTTCCAAAATCTCCAAATTAAGAATTAAACACTTCAGCATGAGGAATAAGGATTGTTTTCTTAATAGACTAAAATTACTGTTGTGTTACAAATCACATTTCTGCATTTCAGTGTATCTGTGTGCTACGGATGTTTACTCCTGTCCTGTTTCCCACCAAGTAAGAGCAGATACAATCTTAAGTATGAAGAAAACTGTGTGAGTACCAGGGCAATGTAGGAGCAAAAAACTTGCTGAAAACCAGCTTTAAATCAGAACCTCTGAAAATCTGCCCCATCAGTTTGTTTTTGCAGCCCAGAAGAGCAACTGAGTTGCTTGATTAAAACTTCTATCAAAGCAAAAACTTTACCTTCAGTTCCCATGCCCTGTTCTGTACCTCAATATCCAGACACAGCATGTCACATGGAAGGTTCCATGTAAGTGTTCTGTTCCACTACTATATTGAAACTGCTTTCATTCTTTGTCTTCTCTTTTTAGTAATACGTGGATAGAGTGTTCAGTTTGATGACCCATCAAATTATCTTAGATGGATAAGATGATCAAAATAAAAACAAGTTTAGCATGTGGTAAATAGCAATAGAGCAGGTTTTCAGTTTCATTTTTCCTCTTCCCAAAGACCAGTGCATGACTTTGTACATTTACAGAATATTTTCCTACTCGTTATTGTCTGTGTGCTTAGTCATTTCTAGGCTATGCTTGAAGTTGTTTCTTTTGGTTTGATAAGAATCATAACTGACTCTCAAAAAACATTTAAGATTTTATTTGTAATGCTCTTGTGTTTCCTTCTCTGGTTCTTCCCCCTTGGGAGAGCACTTCTCCTCCCTTTCCCTGGGATTTGTAACTTCTAACCTGTACATTAGGTGAAGTTGGACTCATTGTATGCGCAGAACCAGGTAACATTCCCTGCACAGTCTACATCTGGGTCTCTCAGTATTGTTTGTAATTTTTCCAGATTCCTAGAAGCATTTCCATGATAATGAAGAACTCATCTGAATTCAACTTTTCCAAGCTGCTTTCTGCTTGTTGTCAGAGAACAAGCATGCTCAAGCTGTAATCTGTGTGTTGGTATGAACTCATCGTGAATATAGAATGTCATCCCATTCACCTCCCTGCTAAGAGGATACCACAAAAGAAGGGAGTTGAATGTCTTTATTGTCATATTTGGAGATATATATTACCAGAAGTGTTACAGTGCTTGTTTAATGTAGAATTAAACTATATGCACTGTGCTTGTGAAAACTATCAGCAAAGAGAGCAATGCCTTTCCTCCAGCTGATATTAAAAACATTATTTGATATAATGGTGAATATGCAAA
Source organism: Bambusicola thoracicus (assembly GCA_002909625.1). NCBI lineage: Eukaryota > Metazoa > Chordata > Aves > Galliformes > Phasianidae > Bambusicola > Bambusicola thoracicus. The sequence continues at coordinate 53,762 of PPHD01000179.1, read as the reverse complement.
TACTGTGATTTCTATAAAAGCTTGAAAGTAGGTGAGATGTTCTGCTGCTGTGCCTGTGGAAAATACATTCTTTAAAAAGAAAAACTAAGCCTGGTGCCATTAAGAGGGTCGGTTGGCTTGAATTCATTGGAGTTTTCTGGCATGACAGTTTGTGCCATTAATGAGGCAATATTGGGAGTGAAAGCAATTTTTGAGACTTGCTTCGTCAGCTATTTTGCACAGTAATGAATCCCCTTAAAGCTTGGGGCTACAGGATTTGCCTTTTCCTCTCTTTGATTGAATGAAATGCCTAACTCTGGCAATAAAGAAGCTGCAATTAAAGAACTTTACTTGAAGGAGCTCTACAGTTCTGTAACTTTGGGATGTGGAGGGGGAAGAGATTCACTCTGGAGAAGAAAATGTACACTCATTCACTATAGAGTTGTTCAAACGACAATTTCTTCAAGCACTTAACTTTAAAGCAAATGTAGGAGAAAATATTCCAAGTAGTATGTTATATATATATTAAGTGGTATTGTCCACACCATGCTATCTTTTTCTCCCAAACCCATATTTCTCTCACTTTTTCCTCATGCTGATTCTGAAGTGGCACATCCAGCATAGTATCATAGAATCATAGACTCCATAGAGTTGGAAGGGACCTCTGAAGGCCATCTAGTCCAACTCCCCTGCAATGAACAGGGACACCACAGCTAGAACGTGTTGCCTAGGTGAACTTCATGATGCTCAACAAATCCAAATGCAATATCTTGCACCTGGGTCGCGGCAACCCCCATTACCAATGCAAACTGGGGGATGAAAGGATTGAGTGCAGTCCTGACAAAAAAGACATGGGGGTACTGGTGGAAGGGAAGCTGGACATTAGCCACCAATATGCCCTCACAGCCCAGAAAGCCAACAGTATCCTGGGCTGCCTCAAAAGAAGCAAATACGTGGGTTCATGTTCAAAAGAGCCAAGCTCATTTTCCTTTTGGGTAGAGCCTTCATCTTTGAGCTATTTCTCTGATAAGAATTGCATGACACAGTGTGGCAGAACATGATCTGGAACGGTAAGTCCTTTCCCTACGCCACCAGTCTGAACCACATGAAGACCGACCAGACGTTCAATCACATGTCAAGTTTGTCCGACAGGCTGTCACATTTAAATACTTAAACAAAATGCCGTGATGGTTTATTTTCCCTCAACACTGTAAAAAACACCAGGCTTTGCAAAGAAAGTGTGACAGCTCCATTCAGCACTAACACAAGCAAGAGCAGCTCTCATGAATGTAAAAGAAAAAGATCTTTGGCACTGCATTATAGCAGCACCATCACAGTGATCTGTATTGCTCACTCAGTTCTAATATTCCCTCTGAATGCACCAGACAGAGTAACTGAAAAACAAAATGAGCACAGACAATGGCACTGCCCTTTGAACACAAGCACAAGTGGGCCTTTCCCTCCTGGGCCAGCAGTGTGTCCCACAGAGGGCATTGGACCACTTGGCACCTGGTCATGCAGGCCACCAGCATCCCATGGAAAGCAGGTAAATCTGCTTTCAGTTAAGGGTAGCAGCTTTTCTATATGTATATATAGAAATAATTTTATTAGGCAGTTATCATGTGGTCTATATAGAAATAAGTCCATTAAAGTATGTTTTGCTTTGAGCAAGGAGATGTTCTAGGAACACAAGTGTTATTCATAAAAATCCATTAACTGAAGTTAAGAGAAGAATGGATAGGGGAAGAAAAATCAATCAGCCATGTACAGTAAACAATACAGAGTGACATCATGCCAGGAACTCACAACAGCTCCCAGCCCTGATGGCTGAGCAGTGCCATAAATCAGCCCCCAGATCCTTGCATATGTTGGTAGAGAAAAAAAAAACCTGAACCAAACAATTCTGTATAGTCTGCTCGAGTGGCATAAGGTCTACAGCCAAAATTTAATAATAAGGTGGGTAGTAGGGAGGTTCAAAAATAACTTTCAGTAAAACCTTGTTAATGCAAAGCCAGTTCTTGCTGAGCTAGAAACCTAAAGCTTCCAAGGGCTGGTTGCTTGCTTCTCTCTAGCAGAAAGAAAAAAATAAATAAATTAGAATGTTGCTTAAATCATGGGGGAAAAAAAATAAAATGGATTGTAAGAGCTGTAACTGACTCTAGCAGTGATCTGCCTAGAGATGTGGTTGATGCCCCATCCCTGGAGAGTTTCAAGGCAAAGCTGAATCAGGCCCTGGGTAACCTGATCTAGCTGTGGCATCCCTGTTCATTGCAGGAACGTTGGACTAGATGACCTTTTAAGGTCCCTTCCAACTCTAAGGATTCTATGATTCTGGGAGGATCTAAGGATGGGAGGAGGTTTAGGCATGTAATGAGTGTATCATGAGTTTGGGGTTTCTGGGAACGTGTAGGCCTGAATACAAAGCCCTTTTCACAGGAGTGAGGTGTCCTGAGAGGCAGCAATGTGACTGTTAGGTAGATTATTGCAATTTTAGCAGCTGTCACTAAAGGCACTGTCAATATGTTTTTATTTATTCTAAATCTTTTAAAAATTCTGATCCTTATTTCTCACAGGGCAATCCTGGCTTGGTTTTTATTGTTTCATAAAAAATCATTGGAAGGAAAGCAAGAAGATTGCCTTGTCCTTGGTATGAAATACCAGTGATGGTAATCCCTTCACAGCAAAATATTTCTACTGTAAGATTATTTGAATGGAGGATAATACTGATGAAACTCAGGAGTCTTCTTCCATGGAGATGGACTGAATTTTCTGTTGACATTTGCAATACTAAGATCAAGATAATGAAACTCATTCTTTGAAGTTAAAGTTGTCCTTTTGCTTGCAAAATCAAATAAAAATAAAAAAGCCAAAATTGGTATGCTTTTTCTTCAAGGTTATAGTATCCTGGATATCCACCAATTATCATTGCTAATTATGAAGTTCTTTCACCCAAACAGGTGTAAAAGGTGTAGAGCAGTTGGAAGCAGCTCATAGTTATTGAGCTCTTACATTGGCAACAACTGCTTCCCTCTCACCTAAATATTTCTAACTGATGGAACTTGACATAGAAACTTCACATGAGAATTTTCAGCCAAAATAGTTTAAATCAGGAGAACAACAAACATAGACAAATCTAATACAGCACTTTATCATGCCTGACAGCATTAATAACTGGCAGAGATATACAGGCAGGGTTCTGCCTAAATATAGCAGCTACTGAATGTGCGGTATTCAGGTTTTCCATGTCAGGATAAATGTGAGAAAAAACAGCCCCTAAAGAAATCAGTTCAACTTCAAAATACGAGTTTTCTGTGTTGTACTAATTCATGTGGCCATAGTTGTGCTGTCTTAAACAAAAGTTTAATTTGGACTGTCTCTCAGCTGGTAAGCAATTTTCAGAATCCTTAGGTAGCATCTTTTTAAGCAAATCGTAGCAAAAGTAATTACTTTGGGCAGAGTCTGAAGCGTTTATTGTTGCCTTCTCTCAAGCAATAAGAAGAGCATGCTTTCAAGGGCTGTGCTTCCAAGCTGTTCATTTTCAAAATGCAATTACCAACAGAGAAGCTAAATCAGAGACCCATTCTTCATCTTTCTGTTGAGGAGAGACCACCATCAGCCTGAGCTTGAGCACAGACCTTCCAAATGACACTGAAATAACACTGAAGTACTCACACTACTTCTTGCACTGAGAAAGGATGAATATAGCTGTACTGAAGCTCAGTATTGATTCACTCCTTTTCAACTAGGTACCACAGCTGCAGGGTAGAGATGGCAGAACTCATTCTGCTCCTTGCCTGGCAACCCTATGCTCCTACGACCCTGTCACTCTCTTAAAATTCTGAAAATATAAGGATGTGCTTTCTCCTCCTGACCTCCCCTCTATCCTCTGTTATGCTGTCTCTCATGAGCTGGTGGGGGGGGGGGGGGGGGGGAAATTTATGTTTCATAAATCATAGAATGGATTGAGTTGGAAGGAATCTTCAAGATCATCTAGTTCAACATGCCTCAAAAACAATAACCGATAGTGTTTTGTTTGGGATACTACTAGACTTGGCTTTTATATCACACTATTGTAAAGTACTTTCTAACATGAGGAATTTGGTAAAGAAAATCTCAGAAAATCTCACTCATTTTTGTAATTGAATTGCAAGAAACCAAACAAAACCATTGGGCTTGCTGCCATTTCTATAAAAAGAAAATGGCACAAGGCAGCTAGCATATCTGTTTGCAGGATATGAACCACAGAGTTAGGTTAGTTGATTTGAAACCTGAGACACAAATGACGGATGACTTTTATCTCTGATGCTTTGGTTCAGCAAAGCATCTACACATGTGCCTAATCTTAAAAACCTTGGACAAAATCATTACTCCACAGAAGTCAATATAATTGAGCTCTGGCTTCTCCAGAGCAAGTACTATATCATCCGCTGCATGTACTGGCATTCCTTGCCAAATAGCAACCTAAATGCATATAACAAGAAGGGTGCTTTGTGGTGTCAGTTGACCTATACTTGGTGAGATTTATCTACCTCTAAAATATGTGGAGTGAAAAAATATTTTGTAGTTCATGCTGTTTTACAAGATTACGAATATTTATACAGCAAGCAGTAGTTAAGCAAGCAGTTTCATTAACTTCAACATGTCTGTGCTGCTTGGGAAGAACATTTACTCTTTCACATTTTCCCCTGCCTTCTGCTTCCCAACGTTTTCTAAAGCTCCTCTCAGCAGGAACAGCAGAGGCTGAGTGTTGTCCCTGTAAGCAAGGAGGAACAGCACAGCCCACAGCCTTGGGGCTGGGTAGGTACATGATGGTGTGGTTCCAGACACACGTGGGTTCTTTGGAGATCACAGAATCATAGGATGGCTACAGTTGTAAGAGACCTTGAAGATGTTGTAGTTCCAGGCCCCTGCTGTGCATTTCTTGCTGTACCACCCAGTGCCACTGAGTTCATAGCATTGTAGTCACAAGACCAAGCTGGGCATCTGTGTATCCTGACCTGGAGAAGCTGGATTTTGCAGCATTAGCAATGCCAAAAAATGTTCATAAGTATGTTTGAAATCTATAGGCATGAGGATTCCTACCCATGCATACCGAATCTTGTTCTTTAGCCAAAAGAAAATACTTCAGAAAAAGGACATGAAGTCTTGTCTCTCTCTTCCGAGTAGAAGTACTTACCTTCAGCTCAACTTAAGTTTATTAGAGAGCTACACACAGACAGGAATTTAGATTGCAATTCCAATGATAAATGTACTTTCCAGGAGGGAAGCTCTCCTAGGCTCTGGATTCATAACAACTGGCAATGGCATAAATGAGCTTAGAGAAATCTGTTCTAAAACAAGAATAACATGGGTGGAGTTAAAGTTATATTGATTCTCACCACTCTGAAAAACCTATCCAAAAGGAATGTTTGCATTGCCTACAAAATATGGATATTTTACGAGACAGTGACTTAGGCAACTAGGGTTACACTTTTGGCTAGAATTTAGGGTTACATTATTGGCTGTATCTATACTTCCCCGAATAGAGCTCCAGATGGAATAATTTGATATTGATGAGTACTGTGGTTGAAGTAGATTAATTTAGTCAAGCTGATAGCATATTTTTTATCACCACTTATGACGAGGAGAGGTGATGTTGTCTGGGCACACCAATCGCAAGCTTTCTCTCCAACAGCCATAATCTAATTTCTGTGAAGATAATTTAAGATAGGTGTATATGTATTTGCTGGATTTTTCCAAGAAAAAAGCAATTTGGGTCCTTCACTTAAATTAAGGGTAATTTCTTCCAAAGAATTAAACTTTTTTGAAAATTATTAAGTCATTGTCATGGAAATCACAGCAATAACTCAACCTCAACAGAAGGAATAAACCTTTGAGTAAAACACCAGAGAGGGTGTTTTACAGCTCCGAAGTATACTTCTGTCTTTAACCTATCAAAGCTATAGGATACAGTTAATACATCTAACAGAAACAGTGCTCGTGAATTACATCTTCCAAGCCTATGATAACTTCCTGGTATGGAGAGGATTGTAGGAGGCTCAGTGAGGTGCCTGTGAGTAAGCAGAGAAAGGAAGAGGCTGATGTTTCACGGAGCACCTCCTCCTGTGCTGCATCCCTAGGTCTCAGGATATTGTGTTCCCTTTGCTATCTTCTGTTGAATAATACCACTGGATTGACCTTCCTGCAGTTCATTTTGATATGCCAGAATGTGTCTTTCTGCTATGATGGTGACACAAAGTATTTAAGAAGGGAAATCCCTGTGAGCACAGTTCAAGAAATTAGGTTCGTTACTTTACCTTGAAATCCCATCTGGTTAACAAATAATGCATCTGGTTAGCCAACTGTGTGATTATCCTGACAAAATCAATCTGTACTTTAGCTATAGATAATAATTATTGTTATCCTTAGTTCATGGAATCATAGGATCAGTATCATAGAATGTTGTAGAGTGGCTTGGGTTGGAAGGGACCTCAAAGAAATCTAGTTCCAACCCTCCTGCCACAGGCAGGGTTGAGTGTTCTAGTCCTTACTGTTATTCCTGAGGGGGGATTAAAAATAGCCAGGTATTGAATGGATCCTCTATAAATATGGAGGTGTATTTGCTGCTCTGTCCAAATGATAAATCAGTCAGTACATTCACACTAGACGTGTGAGTGGTTAATGCCAAGAACTTAACACTCATGATCCTAATTGCTCCCTAACCCTAGGTGACTTTCTGATTTGACAGTCACTAATCATAAACAGTCAGTTTAACTTTCAAGTAATTTATTTGTGCTGACTGGGAAAACCAATGTAAAGCAGTTGTTTTTCTTTGTGTAGAATTTTCATCGGAAAAATCCAATAACCTTAATGTAGATTGTACAGAGCTGTGCAGGAAGTGGCCTTGTTAATTATTGTGTATTTGGGAAGTTTCCAAAACCATTTGTTGCATCTGGAGTTATTGGAAAGGCCAGTCTGTGTTCTGCACAAGTCCCATCCATGTACAAATTCAGTACTTTATTTGCATTACTCTAAGCATTCTTAGAGTGCTGTATAGATTCTGAATTTTGTGACCTATCTATGCTATAGATCTTTTCCTGCTTTTGTTTTTTGTTGTAGGTTGTTTGTTGTTTTCTTTCTAGTAAAATGGTTAATCTAGGCTGCATGGCCACACTTAATCAAGGTTGATAATTACTCTGACAGCCAGGTCTGTGATAAAGATAACGTATGCAATTATTCCTTAATTAAGTATGAAATATGTGTGATAACCACTTACGTAGCTAAAGCATTTAACATGTAGTAGTTGAGAATAATTATGTAATTCCAAAGTAGTTAAGATGCATGGGTTTCTAATATGAAAAGTTCTTGATATATCAAGTGGCAGTAGTGGATGAATCAGTCATATTAACTTTCCAATTTCATTACTCATTCTGTTTTAAGCTCTGGAGCTTCCAACATCGTCACTGTTCAGTGCCCAACACTCAGCTTCTCTGCATGCTCACCTGATTAAACACAGAAATTGTTTTTTTTTTTTAAACTACAAAAAAACACAAGCAGAAATTCTGTAAAATCAAATATACAGGCACACAGTACAGTGATGTTTATACATTCAGAGCACTGAAATAGCAATAAGTTATGTATGAGCCTGAAAATTGAAGCTTCCTTTTTTCTTTTTTTTTTTTGCAAGTATCTACCAAAGAATATGTGCCTTGTCAATATCTTGCAAATGTAACTGCCTTGTAGTTGCTTTTATGATGAAATATAATTATCTATAGAAGGGGAAAAAGCCAATTTGCTTTCTGATTTCTTCAACAATGTTGTATTTTTGTGCACAACACAACTTCTACCAGTAGCTTTTATGAAGCTACTAAGGAATAGTTTCCAACCTTGGTGGGTCCTAAGTGTTCTGTAAGATAACTTCTTCAGCTAGCAGATAAAATCCAACCCTTCCTTTGCACAAGTCTGTGAGCACTGAGTTACAGCCTGGTCCCGCTGGTGGTGGGGAATCCCTTCTCCCAGCTATCCTTGCAGGCTGCCAATGTTTCTGGACACCAACACTGCATTCCTGTCACGTCTGAGCTTCACAGACCTTTAAGGGTCTGTAGTGAAGCACTACACTAATTCCATAATTGCTGAAAGGAAAAATTGAGTGAGAATATTGTAACTCTTTGCTACTCCAGATGGACATGAGCAAATAAACTCAATTTCCTTGAAATCCTCGTGAATTTCTTAATTTGTATCGGGACAATGGTGACTCCAAACATCACAAAAGTTGACCTCTATCTGCAAAATAAGCACTTCCGTAATTTTCCCCTTATTTTTCTTGGTGTGATGCCATTTCTTGTCCTAAGTCCTTCCAAATTAGCATATTTGTAAACACAAGAGTCTAGTCTTCAGTTGTGTTGCGTGGCATGTTGTAGGAATTTTTGCAGCCATGCTTCTAAGGGTCCTGTGACCATAAAACCATCAGGCCAGCCCACGGCAAGTGTGGTACTGGAACTCCTGGTTTTACTGGATTAATTTCAGATTGCTGCCATCTTGTCTGGTAGTCTGTTTACTAGATCAACCTGTTGGCTTTTTTAAAAGAGTTTGGTTTTTACAGACTGAACATCGAAATGTAGATAACATTTTTTCAGAATAACTTTAGTGTTACAGAATATTGCAAGTAGTGTTTTATCTTCTGTTAAGCTTGAAAGAGACAACAAGGCTGACTGCTTTACCTCTTTAGTAGATGCCCATCATTTCGCTGGCATTTCTGTTAAAAATGATCCCAGTTGATGTTTTCCATTTTGAAGAACACTTTGAAAAGCACCAAATGGGTATGTGTATTCTTTTCTCAGAAACAGCAATGAAAAGCACAACATAATAAAGTAAATAAGTTTAAGGGATTTAAGTGCGATCAAAAAAAAAAAACAAAGAAAAAGCAGATGGATGTAATCAAATTAATATGGTAACTTGGAAAAGTATAACTGTGCAATTCAGAATTATATGTGGTTTATCTTAAGATATTTGAAAATCAATATTCATTAGGTGCCAGAATTTGTGCTTCCTCTCGATGAAAACTCTGCAAAACAAGGAAGGTTCCTCCCTTTCTGCTCTGCATATTTTGCTACCAGATCTTAACTATTCTGTGTCAGTGTTTTCAGATTTTTAATACCGCTTCAAAGCAGAAGGAAATGCTTCCCAGTAGTATTTCAGTGTTTCAGTTGCCATTGTTTCCTGTGGTCAGTTTTGAAAAAGATGGACAGAATGCTGACTTAGATGAAGTTTAATACACTTCGAAACCAACCAACCAAAAACCCACAAAGTCATCATTGAACCTTCACCAAGAAAAAGGCATTGATTTCCATAATGCTCACCACTCTGTTTCAGTGCCATGTCATCCACAAAGCCTTGGGCTGCTTCTGTCCTCCCTGCTGACCCTGAGCTGCTCACTCTGCATCACTGGAGAAAACCCATGGACACCTTCATCCTTGGTATAAGAATGTGACTATATGGCTGTGCCTATGCAGAGATTCAGTTAACAGCTTCAAATATAATAGCTCTGCAGCTGATGGAGTGGGACAGCACCAATTTTCCTCTCCAGTGAGAGGTTGTGTCTGTTGATCTTTTTATTTTTATTTCCTGGTTCCCATCTTTTGAACCATTTTTCTTCTGTCCCGAATTCCAGAAAAAGGCTAGCATCTCCAATATTGTCATAAATGGAAAAGAAAAATGAAAACTGTAGAAAGAACAAGTCAGTTACTGTTTGCAATTTGCATCTCTACGTCTCTGTGTTTAATGGAACATTTCTAAACAAAATTAATTTCAGATGTCAAAATAAAAAAAAAAAATCCAGTTTCAGAGCTTTTTGTTAAATAAGGTTGGAATTTTCCTCATTCATCTTTTCCTGGAAAAGGTTTCCACGTGAGTGAGCAAAGAAAATAACCTTCCATCACAAGCAAACCTGGAGACATTTCTGGCCAGTTTGGGTTGTGTATTTGTCACACACACACTCTCATACACACACACACACAAGACCAGGTGTAGGAGCAACATGAATGCACTGTTATGAACTGACAGATTGTATTCACTAAATATCTATACATGCTTACATTCTTTGTCTTCTAAGTCTGTTTCTGATATTTGAATACATACAAAGACTAAATATTGGGATCTGACCACGTGGTTGCTGGTGACAGTGAGACGTCTTATCTGTCTTGTCTGTCTTCTCAGGTATTTTAAGCCAACATGTGATGGCAGGAATCCTGAGAGCCATGGGCTGCCTCCTCCACTGCCTGCCCGTGTTCTGGCGCTCCTAAAGTAGTGATTAAGGCTCTCACAATTTTTGCTTTCAAAGACTTGCTCTCTCCAATGGTAGGGAGCTTGCTATGGAAAAAGTTTTGCTTGGGATCAATTGCTTTCCACTGTACTCCTTGTCTGTAAATTCACAGTTCTTAACTTCCCATGGAAAAGCAGCTTTGTGTGTGCACAACTCTGTCAGAAGGATGTGGGCTTCAGGCTATTGGTGCACTTCAGACTAGATCATATACCAATCTGGGGTTTTAACAGCTAGGAAGAATGATGAAATACTGCATATTCTGTGTAGAGAGTTGCTCCAACGTATTTGAGCAAATGTTGGTTTGTCGTGCTGTGGGTTTGGGGGGATTTGTTTGTTTGTTTTTGTTTGTTAAACATCAGATGGAATGGCTTTTTGAATAACTTTCAAGTGGTAGTGTGAAACTAACTGTAGCTGGTTCATGCTGGATGTAGTAACCTGAACATGAGCCAGCAATGTGCTCTTGCAGCCCAGAAAGCAAACCGTAACCTCGGCTGCATCAAAAGTGTGGTCAGCAGGGCAGGGAGAGAGAACTCACCTGGAGCACTGCGTCCAGATGTGGAGCGCTCAGTGCAGGAGAGACATGGAGCTGTTGGTGTGTGTCCAGAGGAGGGCCACAGAAATGATCCCAAGGATGGATAATCTCCGTATGAGGACAGGCTGAGAGAACTGGGGCTGTGCAGCATGGAGAAGGGAAGGCTCCAGGGAAACCTGAGAGCAGCCTGTCAGTATCTGAAGACGGGTATAACAAAGAAAGGGGATAGACCCTTTAGCAGGATCTGTTGTGATAAGACAAGGGGAAATGGTTTCAAACTAGAAGAAGGGAGATTAAGAATACAAGGAAGATGTTTTTTTACCATAAGGGCAGTGAGGCGCTGACACAGTCAGTAGAAGTGATTTTGTGTATGTGTATAATAGCCATTTCTACATGTTTCATGCCGTTCTCTTCCACTTAAAACACTTTCTTGTATTTCAATGCCTATATTTATAGGTAGGCTTGGTGTGTAATCTGTTTCCTTTACTCCTTAGTCTTCACAATAAATACTGCTCTAAAATTTAAATCTAATTACTTAACTCACTGTTGGCATAATCTTGGGAGTGTCTCCAAAACACAGAAAGGTGATTAAAGCTGCACTATTCTGTCTAATGCACAGAGAAAACAAAAAGTGGGATGGAAGTATCTTGAGAGTCCCTACAGTTCAAGGTATATACAAAAGGGATGAATAGTGGTGGTGGTGTGAATGTGCTGCAGGTCTCTTGCAACAGTTATTTCTGGCAAAAGCTTTCTCTGGCTTTTACAGTGGCCCAAAATAACATTTCATGGCTGTTTCTTGTCTTCACAGTCCTTGCTTTTCTTTGCTTGTTACTCTAGGCTTCCCCTGAGCTGTAAGGCTACAGGTTTTCCTGCTACACAACACACAAGGGAGCTCATCAGTTGAGCAGAGTACCAATTTGGCAACAACTTGGAGGCTGGTGTCTTCCTTTGTGTTCTCTCCACTATTCAATTACATCATCTGACTCCCAAAGTCAGCAAATGTTTGAGTGTTAGGTCTGTCACGTTGCCAGCAACCGTACGGTGAGCTAGAGGAGCATCTGGGAGTACAACATGAAAAGCTGTCCAGCATAACCCAGTACAATTGCTTTTACAGTCTCTGCTCACGTCATTTCCAGCACCTGTATAAGGTGTAAATGTAATTTACCTGAGGGCAATTTCCTGTATTTTGGTCAATATTATTACAACAGGTTTCTTTTTTGTTCCTTTTAAGACACTAATTCCTGTCAATAGTATCAGCTCTAGTTAACACACGTCTTTATTTGCTTGTTTGAGAACAATTATCCACTTTCTAATCAATTTTTTTCCATGCTTTTTAATTTGGATTCATCTGTATGTTTCATCAATGCACAATTTGATTTAATTTCCAGTTCATTAATAAAGAAATTACATCAGTCAACATGAGAATGGGTACCGCTGCATCTATTTTTCCAAGTTAGAATAAATTCTCGTCAAATCAAGAGCATCTTTCTCCTCCTTTCCTCTTTGCCCCATCTAACAAATTATTTGGCAAAATAAATACAAATGAAACAGGGCGGAGGAAAAAAAACACACCAACAACTTGGATTGTTGCTACAGCTGCTTCTCTTTGAATCCGTATTGCTCAGGATTAAGCATTGTAGAACACTTCCATAAATACCCACATTGATTTATTTTTACAAAAACGTTCACCTTTCTGCCAAATACTCACAAAAGGGACTCTGGCTGGGACACAGGTTCACAGAAGACATGCTAGAGATGAAAGTATCCATGGAAACAAACTTTACTGCAGATGTTCAGATATTCTTTGCTCAGCCCAACCAGAGAGAGAAAGCAGTACTGACTAATCTATATTTGAAGATTCACAGCTAAAGAGCATCGCTTTAGCTCTGTTGAATGTCAGTCTCAGAGCAAACTATTGGCAGATCCAACAGGTTCTCTGTTCTGGACAAGTGCTGTTGAATAGTTGTGGTAAATTAATAGACGTGGTACTCTCTTTTGTCTTCGTAGAAATAAAAGACAAAACTTTTCTGAAAGGTTTGGTTGTCTCAACCTCTATCTTCATCTCAATTTCTTCTTGTTCTGTGCCCTTCTGAAAGCAGGTGTGTTAAACTCTTTTGTTAACCTTCACCATCTTTCCTGCTCCTGAACCTGTGTTAATCCACAGCAATGACTGCAGCCAAACCCCACCTTCCTGATTCAGCCGTGTAGTTCCACCTCATAGCAGCACACAATTAGGGGTATTATAGATGGGTTTAGACAGACAAATATATGAGAGGGAAGCAGGATTCAGCTACTCAGCAGGTTCCTCACAATCTGACCCTCAAGTAATTCTTCCTGAATTTAAAAACAAACAGGAACCACCAGAAGATCTTTGTATCTTATTTTTCTCCATAGTTTTATTCAGACACTTAGTATCTGCACCAATTTGTAAAGGTCTAAGTGCTTACCATCTGCCTCTCTAAGCATACTCTCCTGCTGTGAGCTTGTCAGCATACAGGCAATTTAAAGCTCAGATTTGCAAAGCCGAGTCTGCTGTTCATTTGAAAATCTGGCCACGAGTAGAGGATCTCACTGGTTTTTATTTCTAGGTATTTTATGATTCCTAGGAGGAAATTATTTGAATCTGATCAAAAAGCTTAGGTTAGATATTAGGAAGAAGTTTTTCACTCAGAGAGTGGTGACGCACTGAACAGGTTGCCCAAGGAGGCTGTGGATGCCCCATCCCTGCAGGCATTCAAGGCCAGGCTGGATGTGGCTCTGGGCAGCCTGGTCTGGTGGTTGGCGACCCTGCACATAGCAGGGGGTTGCAACTGGATAAGCATTGTGGTCCTTTTCAACCCAGGCCATTCCGTGATTCTATGATTCTCTGGTTCTATGGTTCTATGAAAACCGAACTCTTCATTGAATTTTCACTTCAAAATGAAGCTAACTTGAAGTGGAGACTTTCCAGTTAGATTAAAAGTTGCAAAGGGAACTGTGAGGTGGCAGCAGAGGAGCCAGCCGGGTGGCCACCGCCTCATCCCTTCCTTTGGTTCATATCCCTGATTTGATAGCCAAAAACAGCTGACTATGAAGAAAATTATTGGTTTTAGTAAGTGTTAATGCGGTGACACGTAAGTATAGATACAAGAGCAGAATGTTTTGTGTATTGAGGAATGACAAGGTAACTGATAGATCTCTAAAACTCTCTTTTTCATAAAGGCATACATGCTAAAGGCTTCTCAGATTATTCTTGTTCTTTCTCCACTTCCTGTCTTCATTCCCTCACTCCAGAGTGCAGTTCTGTGCACAAGTCTGTATGATGTGCTCTTACTGTACAGTGCTTGATACAAGCCGAAGTTTTCACTAATGAGTGTCCTGTGGTGTCACCAGGGAGCAGTTTCAGACTGCTTTAACTGTGTGTGGGTCGAGTCCCAAGAGCTACACTGGGCACCTGCACAATATAAAAGGAGAAGTTCTTGCCAATTACAGTTCTTCCCTGTAATGGGACATGGAAAATTAATGGGGTTTGCCTGACAACAGGTCGTAGAGCTTTTTAACTTTGTTCCTCCAGTTTAACCTATCAGCTTGATAATGCTAAGAATCAATGCTTTAGAGAGGACTTCTGCATTGTGTTTTAATCTAAGGCAATTAGTTTAGGGTTTTTTGTTTGTTTGTTTGTTTTTTTAATTTTAAAGTTCTTAAAATGTAGCTGCGGGCTCTTTGTCTGAACTAAACAATTATTTTCTATCAAAGAAGCCTGTCTCCTCCTCAAAATTACTTTCATTTAACTTCTGAAGAAATATTAGTTTGGGGGTGATCAATTATGACTTTCTAATGTTACTCTGAGACTACTGTAATCTCATAATTGTCTTCCATGGCAATGTCCCCATAGGCCCTGATCATTCAGCTGCTAAAACAAATGTTCTCATTTTGACATTAGGCACAAAATACATTCCTGGGACTTCAGGGGGATGGAAAAAACATGTCAGCTGTGAGCAGCCAGGGAGTACTGCACCTCTGTAAGCACTTCTAGTTGAAAAGCAGTGGTATTCCCTTCAGGCACGAGCCAGATCAGTGTGTTATGAGCAGCCACGATGAGCTTTATAGATTTACGTGAGAGCATATAGTAGTAAGTAGATTGGCACTTGGTAGAACCCAGTATGTTGAAAGAGTAGGGAAAACTGATTACAGAGCATTACAAATTCATGTTAAATGTAATGAATAATAAGATGCATCCCTCAAGGACTGCATTTAGTCAGCTATGGAAATTGCTCCTAGATAGTTAAAAATAACATTAATACTGTTGGCATTCTCATAATCTGATGGGATTGCGAGCAAGTGATTTACATTATGAAGAACTAAGAAGTGTTGCGACTGGTCACCATATTTTAATAATTATTATAGTAGTTAAGGTATTGCTCTGTATCAATAGGTCCCACTTTTTCAGTTAGCTCAAGTGTTGGCAGAAAATAATGAAGGAAAAATGCTCGTTGGTGTAGGTTGCTCATAACCAGTTCAAGAAAAGACAGGGAATCACGATAGAAAGGAAGTCTGTGGCAGGCAGAAATTTCCTGTTTGTCATTTGTAACTGGAATTATCGTCAGTCTCTTTTCTTTTCTTTGTTTCTAACTGCAATTGTATACCTTTTTTGATATTGTTATCAGGAACTAACTCTCCGATGTACATTTCACTTGAAGTTTGTCATTGCTCTGTCAGACAGAAGGAAACTCTTGTGCCCAAAAGCTGCATCTGCCAGTCTAATGGAGGTTCACCCACTCCCTATAACCATGTTTTAACAGGGGAAAATTGGTTAAAGAGACTTCTTTATGGGAAAAAATCCATTCTACTTCTTTGGAAAGTTAGGTACAAAGATGCATGTTTAACTTACTAAGGCTAAAGCAAAGAATGGCCAAATCAGCCATTGGTCACTTTGACCTGAGAGAGTCGTGCCTGACATGACCTTGGGAGTGACAGTTCTTGAGGAAAATAGTGCTCAGTATCCTTAAATAGATGGACAGTGGGGACACTGAGGATAGTAACTTCCAAGATCAGTCATGAAGAAGTGCCTGTGATTGTGTTTATAATGCTCATGCATTGCAGCATCTTGAACCTCATCTTGCTGTTCATTCTTCTGTTTTTTCTGGTGTCATTAAAAAATAAATGCCATTTCCTGCGAGGGTTTTCTCATGGACACATTCTCAACACCAACTGCAAACTCTGTGTCTTGTACTTGCATTGAGAACACGTGCTTCATGAGCAAGTGCCTATGCAGTCACTGCTTGCATGCTGCATGGTCAGCTTTTGCAATCATCATTTCACCAACTTCATTCACATGAGGGTGTGGCACCGTATTGAAACTAACATGGTGACCTCCAGCTCCAACAGCCAGGCGGAGCCAGCAACTCAGACACAGGGAGAGATGTGAGATTCCATGTGGAGTACTGCATCCAGGCCTGGAGTCCCCAAGTACAGGAGGGATGTGGAACTGTTGGAGTGAGTCCAGAGGAGGGCTGTGAATGATCAAAAAGCTGGAGCGCTTCTCTTCTGAAGAAAGGTTGAGGGAACTGGGCTTGTTTAGCTTGGAAAAAAGAAGGCTCTGGGGAGACATCACTGAGGACTTCCTATACATGGAGGGAGCTTATAAGCAAGAAGGGAATTTACCTTTTGCTCTAATGGTGACAGAACAAGGGGGAATGGCTTTAAACTAAAAGAGGTGAGATTTAGGTTAAATGTTCAGATGAGAGGGTGGTGAGACACTGGAACAGGTTGCCCAGAGAGCTGTGGGGCCCCCATTCCTGGAGCCATTCAAGGCCAGATTGGATGGGGCCCTGGGCATCCAGAACTGGTGGATGGCAATCCTGCCTATGGCAGGGGGGTTGGAAATAGATTGTACCCTCCAACATAAGCCATTCTGTGATATGATTTCAACTCTTATCTTTTATATTCATCCTACCAAAAGAGAGGCTCTTGCTATGAATCCATGTCAAATACGATGGCTGATACACAAAATGGGATTATGAAGAGCTGTGCTGTGCAGCAGGTAGGAAGATGCTGACTTTTGAATCATTTATCACAGCTTTAATAAACCATGCAATAGATTCCTATTGCAAGCTCAGCCCTTGTCATCCTGAAATATTGAAACTGAGATGATTTAAATACTCTGCAAGTATATGCTTGGTCATGGGGAAAAAAATGAACAATGCCAACTTGTGATTAATGACAAGGAAGACATTTTAACAGCTCACAGCCAAGTGTCTGGTGTTCTTAACCTGTACTATGTGTGTTTTGGCTCTGTTGTGCTTCCTGGGAATGAGCTGAAAGCTGTTCGCAATATGCTGCATTTGAGGGACTTAGTGGTTCATCACATTCAATTTTCTCCTACTGCAGCTAGCATCCCATGCAAATGGGCTGCTTTTGATAAGCAGTTCATGGCAGGGAGTTCTGGAGTTCAGAGTTGGGTCAGTTGCTGGGTTTGGGTGGCACATTATAGCCCTTCCTGGGGGGCAACTTCTGTCTGACTGCATTTGGAGCATCCACTCCTGGGAAGTTTTGTAGCTATTACAGTTCAGCTTATGGAGTTGTTTTCTCCCCGTGGGGGCTTACCTCAGTGACACTTACGGCAATGATCCCATTTGCTTTTTATTTTGGCTAATCAAGGCAAAGTCTCCCTGTTCCCAATTTCCTTCTGTTCCCCAATTACGCTGGTAGTCCTTTTCAAGCGAGTTTTAGTTTCTGACTTTTGTACAGCTCTTGTAGCCTTTGAGTCTTTCAAATGAGGTAATTAGGCCCTTGTTACAGCAGCTTGAATGTCGAAAATAACTTTCATGGACTCAAATTTTCCTTTTTCATCACTGCCTCGGTGCTCTAAAGTCAGCCTGAGATTATCCTGCTTGCTCTTCAGCTTTGTTTCCATTTTAGGGTCTTGCATCATTGAACTTTGCTACTTCTGGAGTCTGAGCTCATGTTTTGTACCATTGAGTTTTATCTTGTCCCATCCTGGTCTTCTTCACCATTAATCAACCTGAGCTTGCATAAAGAAAATTAGCCGTTTTCCACTGTGAAGAGGAAAAAGAATTCTTAGATGTCATCTATATAGCTGTCTTTCTATACTGATTTATGAATAATCACGCTTTGTCTTCCACCCTGCAAACCAACTGTACTTTAAAAAAGGGAGAAGTCTCATAAGGTATGTTTATTAGTTACACAGTTATCTACACCTAGGAAAATTTCACCAGGGCTTTCTCTTTGTTCAAGCAGTCTGAAAAAAACGAAGTATGATGTTATTCTGGGTGGGATTGCTTAAGGTTTGCAATGGAAAGGGAGGGGAGAATTGGTGATGTGTCTTGGTTTTTGTTTGATTTGGGTTGATTTTTTGGGTTCTAGGCTTTTGGTGTGCACTGTGTGTGTCTTTGTTTGTTTTGTTGGCTTGCTTAAAGTAAAACCCAAATGTTTCCCATATTTCAGCACTGTTTGAGATTTGGCATTTAGACATTATCTACATTGCTAAATCCTAAGGTCTTCTTAAAAAGCATTTCAATGATAACCCTATATTCTATAACTACACTTAATCTGGAACTTCACCAACTCCTAAAAGCTTGGGGTATTTTCAGTCTGATCCTTCTACTGTGACATACATTAGGAAAACAATGCCATTGTTTTTAGTAAAGCCCCCATGGTTTTTTGTTTGTTTGTTTGTTTGTTTGTTTGTTTGTTTGTTTAATTGAATGCTATTCCAGTGTGATTTCATGACAGAAAGATACAGGCTGTTGAACAAAATCCTTGTATAAGAAAGAGCAGTGTGATATATCTGCTGAGATCTTGGTTCTTTAGCCAAATGAAATTAATATTGGAAGAAATAAATTCATCCATCCATTTTTCTCAAACAAAAATTAATAGGAAGAGCTGAAGTTGGGCTTCTCCCATCCAGCAGTTGAGGTTCTGCTTACATAAACATGTTGTAGATAAAATAGCAGCGAACCACATACTCCTGTTTTGTCCTCTGCCCAGTATAGATGTTGCAGGTGATAACTTCAAATTTAATTTCCAGATGTGCTGTAGAGCCAACAGAGCGCAGAAGGGCTAACGAGAACTTCGCGCTCAAGCAAAATCTTTTCGGACTATCTGATTTAATACAGAGAATAAAATTTCTTTCTAGGCTCTGGGTTGGTATAAACAGACATCGACTTCTGCAGGCCATTCTCATCAGAATAGCTGAGAACATGTCTTCAAGATTTTTCGCTTGAACTTTATTATAGTCACAGGTGCTTTTTAATTGCAAGTGTGGCTGTATTACAAACTAAAAGAAAATAATCAAGGGAAGTTTCTGTTGTGTTGGGCAGAAAGAAAAAAACAGCAAGCACTTTGTTTTCCAAAACTTATCTACTTTGGAATTAGAAGTAATAAACTTTTTTTTTTTTTTTTTTTTTTTTTTTTTTTGCAGCTGATGATCCTGCAAAGTCTTATTTCTTAGCTGGTCACAAATCACATGTATCTGGATCATGAAGCCCAGTATACTTTAGGCCCTGATGTTATAACAAGTGGTTATTAATTTCAAACAACTTAGACTAGTCTCCCAGTGAATACTCAGCTGTGTTAATTGCAATGAGGCTTTTGGGTGAGGAATGCCTCTTTGTACCCACGAACCCTTCTCTAAGCTGTAGCTTTCTAAACAAGCAAAACCAGAATCAGCAGTCAAGTCCTGGGTTTGGAAAGAGTCATTTTACAGCCAGTTTTGCAAATCAGATTTTTTTGGATGACATTTACAGCCGGAAACATTTCCTGATGTTTGAAAAGTCTGTTTTTAAGAGGTCCACAGAATGCATTTCTGTGTGATGACAAATTAATATCTTAGTAATAACGGTTAGTCTCAAAGCATAATTTAGCTCCATTAATACAACAAAATTGTCATGTATCCCACTTTCATCGAGCCTAAGCATGTAAATGGTGCCCTTGATATTCTGTAACAGCTGCTTGCTTCCTGGCAAAGGAAAATGTGTTGCATTAACATGAAGAAATGGATCCTTTCTATTTAGATACTTTTACTATATTCTACATAGGCAAGAAAATTAACATGCTGGGTGCAGTCTAGATGACCAATTAACCTCCTGTAAATGTGTTCTGGTAATTACTCCCCATACAGTAATGCAAATATTAGATTAACTTTTAGGAGCAAATTTTATGAATCTTTGAGTGAGTAATTCAAGGTTTCACAAATTGACTGAGCCCTACTGGCAGTGTCTCATAAAACCTCCACCCCATTTCCCTCCCTTCTGCCCAAGCATTGAAGTGCACAGGTCAGTGCCCCCCCCAATACACCATCTGGAATTCCCCACCAGTTCCATTGCTATGGAAATGCATGGAAATCAGGGCGAGTGTTCAGGTAGACCTGTGTGCCTTTCTGAAGCTTAATCTGTAGTATTTTCACGTTGCTTATATATTCTGACAACTACTTCTGAAAATCACTCAAGGCCATTGAATTAATACCAGAATCAAACAACCTTTAAATTAATAGCGAGTAATTGGATGCATCGGAGTTACTAATTAAATCTTTAAACAAAGCTGCACACACCTGCCTTCTGGTATCTGTCACCCTGAGACGGCTTCCTGTGGGTGTTAGGCCAACTTGCTGACAGCCAACATCTTCGAGACTGAAATTCTGTATGAGGCTTCCTCTCTGTTCCAGACGTCCTCCTGAATTTCTCATGGCCTTTTCTTCTTTGTGCATGCAAACCAATTAGTTAGACTGCAGCATTTCTCTCTGTGCACCATCAGCTTATAAATGAAAAGTTGATAAATGTTGTGATCCAGTACAAGGAAGAATATGGCTAACATTTAAAGCAATTGTGACTGTGCAAAGTTCTCAACAACCATGGCCTAGGTAAGGGTCAGCTCTGTGGCTCAGAGAACAGATAACCACTCCCCAGCTAATCAGGTTAATGCGAGAGAAGGATGAGCAGTTAATTATACCCTTGTAGATAGACTGAGTTCCCAAACTGCCGTCTTGACAGGCTGTACCATTGTGAGAAAGAGAGAGAGAGCAATCTGGGAATCCTATTGCATGCAGCTCCTAATTCACACAGCTGAGCCAGGTCTTTAAATCTCTAAGAAATCCCTCTTCAGCTCCATATTTACTAATTCAGTTGCTGAGTGGCACACTATTATTTCTGTGTGCATTTACATTAAGTTTTGTACTTATGGGAACTTAATTTAGGGAGCTGCATGGAGTGGAGGTCCTGAGCTCTGCCTGTGAGGGGGTGGGTGTTGATCCCCACTGTAGGGGAATTAGTGAATAACCATTGACTGAGTGGAATACAGTTGTTCATAGCAATTGATTCTAGATTTAGGCTTCCAGCTGACTAGGTACTTAATCTCAATTATGTAAATTCATCTCTGTCCCACAAAGTTTGCTGTAAGTATCTAATGCTTAGGATTAGGATGCTATTGCAATGAGCTTTTTGATGGCATTAAAACGGAAAACTTGACATGTCTCCAGTAGCTGAGCTTAACAATTTGCCCAGATGTCAAAGTTGATTTGAGTGGTTTCAGCCATGTTAAAGATACAGATGGGATATTCCAAATGAAGGGATATAACCCAAATGATGTGACCTAGGAGTGTGGCTTCGTAAAGGTGGCAGCCAATTAGTAGGGTGCTGAACACTTGTCTGTTTCTCCTCTGCCTGCTGAAAACACTGCTTCATTTCTGAAAGAACACAGTGGTTGGCAGACCTGGCAAAGGTCACTCATTATATGGATATGTCTGTGCTATAGCAGATTTAATACCAGACCTTCAGAACTTGCAGAATTTGAGTGAAGACTTTCTTGTTATTCATTTTTGAGGAATTAGAACCTTTTTAAAACAGAGAACCCTATCTCTTGAAAATGCTACTTTCTGCTCAGCTGAATGTAGTGAGCTGCTTTTGGAGGTAACCCCTTCTCACTTCTATGCCGATTTGATTGGGATTACAAACTGTACTGAAAAAACTTCAATCACAGAAGCATGTGAAAATTTTGCAGTCTTATGCATCCAGGTTGGCATGGCTGGGACATCTGAGTTGGGCATCACCCTCCACTTCTGACACAATTCTTCTGTTCCATCTAGTCTACTGATCTGGAGTCCGAAATACAAGGTCTGCATAAGGCAGCTACTTCCCTGAAATCCTACAACCTACTATGGTATGTAAAAGTTCTTTTTCCAACTGAGACTTACCACAACTTGGAGGAGAGGAAGCAATTAAAACAACTGTGGAGTGGCATTTCTCTTTCAAATGTTTGCAGAGGATATTTGTTATACATGAGGGGATGAGGGAAAGATTGCTGTACTGAATGTCATGTTCCTATGACTGGGTTTTAGCCTCTTACTACTGAATTACACTCAGAAAAGGCTGTTCAGGACAGCAATCAGGAAAATGAAGGAACAACTAGTGATAAAAAAAGGCTTTGGGGAGAATGCATCAATGGCCCTTCAGGAAGCATAGAGATCCTCATGCTTAGGAAGTGTTTTCTTTCCAGTTCCAGCGAGGTTAACAGCTTGTTTCTGTTTGCTTTATGTTCCCAGGGCTGGAGCCAGTGCTGTGTTGAGCACCCTGCCTGCACCAAGGCAGCAGCTTGACCGTAATAAGGCCTTGGAGATAGGCATCCATAAGGTGATGCCATTCAAAGCCTTATTATAAAACTTTCTAGGGCTCCAAGTTTCTATTGCTTTGTGGTGCATTTTTAGGTGACAACCCACGCTGTCATTTTGGAAAGCACTGCTTTGAAACGCTTAAAGGTGAATATAATAAGAAAAAAAGGAAAAGTAAAAACAGTCCCGAGTGAGCCCTAGGTTCAGTCTGCCAATAGTATGAAAATAAGTGCATGAATATTAATTGCACGAACAGCCCACAGATTTGGCAGAAGAGTTGTGATGGTTACTTGTGTTTCAGTAGTTTTCTGCCTCCCACCTGATTCCTACTGACCTCGGTAATGTTTGTGTGTACAAAGCATCTCAGAGCATCTTTATGAGTTCAAGTCCAGAGAAGCAAATCCCAGAAGGTAAAATACCTGTGGAAGCTGTGCTTTAGAGGTGTGAGTGAGATTTAATGGCCAGACCCAAGAAAGCTACAGCTGCCATCTCACACACAGGTCAGATTCTGACACTTGCTGTCAGGAAACAGTAATAAATCTTACTAGGACAAGTGGTAAAAGGCTCTGCTTTGAGTACTTTAAACTTAGCCCGTTCCTGCTTTGGGGTAGCAATAGTGCAAAAAGAGAATTTGACTGTGATGGACTTGTGAAACACGTATGATTATGAGCGAAATATGTAGCTTAGATAAAATTCTCATTAGAAAGAGATGTAGCTTATATAAAATGTTATGTGAATGTATTAACCTTTCCTTGTTTAGAAGCAAGGTATCAAGGCCTAGTTCACAAACTCCCTTGGCTCCTCTTTGAGCCTTTTCCAGGCTTGAGGTGAAATCCAAAAAGGAGAATGAAACCAGATGTTTCTACCCTTGAAGTTATGTAAGCTTGTTTTATTCAACAATATAAAAGGAGGATCTTTTTGCAGCAAAGTTGGAGAGCTCACCTATGGATGGATGCTCTGTGTAGGACC
This sequence comes from Bambusicola thoracicus, assembly GCA_002909625.1. Classification (NCBI taxonomy): domain Eukaryota; kingdom Metazoa; phylum Chordata; class Aves; order Galliformes; family Phasianidae; genus Bambusicola; species Bambusicola thoracicus. Next base: position 30,380 of record PPHD01000179.1, on the reverse strand, counting down.
TCTCCGTTGTCGGGAAAGGTTCTCCAAGTCCTCACTGTAACCAGGGTTCCCCAGTGATTGTTGATTTGGACAATGGTAATGTATTAGGGCAGTTGGTGATATATCTTTCTTAATCACCATAGTTAATCTTATGTAGCGATGATTGGGTGCATTACTTTGTTTTATTCTTGCTGTCTCATTTCATCTTTTGTTTTCTTCTTGAGGCATTATCTCACTTCTTCTATTGCTTTAAACGTAAGTAAAGATAAACTCACTTCTCTAACTTGGTGTCTTTGTCTGATGTGCTAACCCCATCCATGGAAAAGCAGGTCCTCATCTACAGTGATCCAAGTCTGAAATGTCCTTCCAGCACCAAGGTGACAATAGTATATCTGAAAGCAGAACTTGGCCCCGTATTTCAAGGAAATGTATTTGCAGACCATGTGCAAGCATCCTTTATTTGCAGTCAGCTCTAAAATCTGATGCTTTGGGCAGTTTCCTGGAATTGCAATGGGTTCTAAAGGCGATCCAAAGATGGTCTGAATTTCTATGGCATTCACTTAACTCAGTGCATCATCTTCAAATAATCTGGGTGTTTGCACGCAAAGAAAGTGCTCTGAAGCATTTCAAGGGGCCTACAGCAGGTCAGAAAAACACATCTCAAAGAGAACTGAAACAGTAAAATTTTATTTAGTTGGAGCATCTGACTACCAGATGGTGAGAAATAAATTGAAGAATTTGAAAAGCATGTGGATGTGTCAGGGGAGCTAGTTACCAGCAGGTGAAGTGTGGGACTTCTATAGCAGGAGCGATAATCCATTCCCTAAAATAGACATGGCTGTGGCACTGCCAGGAACATGAGGGTAGTTAGGATCACGTAGCCCTGGGAGTACCTGGGGCCTTGTTCAGGCTCCAGTTCAGGCTTACAGGGCTGTGCTAGGAAATAACTTGAGTTTTCCTTTTGATACTCCCACTATGTATAGGACATCAGGAAAGGAAGGCAAGAGACTGGCATAGGTGAATCAGGATCTGCTGGTCGAGCTGGAGCACAGGAAGAAAATGCACAGGCAGTGAAAGCAGGGACAGATGCCCTTGGAGGAGCATCGGGATCCTGCTAGAATCAGACTTGGCTAAAGGTGAAGAAGAAAACAAGAAAGTCTTCTACATGTACATCAACCAGAAAAGGAAATTCCAGGAGGGCGTACCTCCCAAAGCGAGCAATACATGCAGGCTGGTAACAATGGACAAGGAGAAAGCTGAGGTCTTCACTACAGACTGTTCTTCACATACCCCTCAAGTGGATAGATCTAAAGCTGGGGACTGGTGGAAGAATGTCCCTACATCTGTCAGCAAAGATGGGGTTTGCAACAAGCTGAGGAACTGGAACATCCATATGTATGTGCATCCTGATGAGATGCATCCCAGAGTCCTGAGGGAACTGGCTGATGCAGTGGCCAAGCCAGTCCCAAAGATATTTGAAAAGTCCTGCTGGTCAGGTGAAGTCCCTTGTGACATGAAAAAAAGGCAAAATCACACCCATTTTTAGGAAGGGTAGAAAGGATGACCCCAGGAACAACCGATCACCCCCGTGCTGGGGAAGATCATAGAGCAGATCCTTCCGGAAACTATGCAAAGGCACATGGAAAAGAGGTGCTTTGGGATAAGCAGCATGGCTTCACCAAGGGCGGGTTCTGCCTTGACCTACCATGTTGCTCTTAATGATGGTGTGACTGCATCAATGGACAAGGGAAGAGCCATTGATATCATTGATACCTGGACTTCAGTAAAGTCCTTGACATGGTCCCCCACACAACATCCTTCTCTCCAAATTGGAAAGAAATGGATTTAATAGGTAGGCTATTCAGTGGAAGAGGATCATATCCAGAGGGTCGTGGTCAATGGCTCAATGTCTGGATGGAGAACAGTGATGAGTGTTCCCTCAGGGGTCAATACTGGGACTAGTTAACATCTTCATCAATGACATCAACAGTGGGACTGAGTGCAAACTCAGCAGGTTTGCAGATGACATCAAGCTCTGGGTTGTAGTTGCCACACCTGAGGGATAGAGTGCCATCCAGAGAGACCTAGTCAAGCTCATGAGCTTCAGCAAATCCAAGTACAAGGTTTATCACCTACACTGTGGCAATCCCCACTATCAGTACAAGCTGGGAGACAAAACAATACAGCACAGTCCTACCAAAAAAAGACCAGGGGGTACTGGTTAAGGGCAGCTGGACATGAGCCAGCAACGCGTCCTAGCAGCCCAGAGAGCCAACCCTATCCTGGGCTGTATCAAAAGCAGTGTGGCCAGCAGGGAAAGGGAGGGGATCTGCCCCTCTGCTCTGTGCTGTGAGACCTCACCTGGAGCACTGCGTCCACATGTGGAGTGCTCACTACAGGAGAGACATGGAGCTGTTTGAGGTGTCCAGAGGAGAGCCACAAAAATGATCCCAGGGATGGAACATCTCCGTATGAGGACAAGCTGAGAGCCTGATGAATATGATGGGCTGAAGAAATTCATTATTTTGATCCTTAGAGATGATCTGTAGCATTTGGGCATAGAACAGCAGTAGTGGCAACAACTTCTTGGCAAGTATAAATATTTTTTAACTTGATAAATGCACTTTTCATATCTTTTGTTTATCCTGAAGAAGATGGAACACAAATAAATTTACTGGGTTTAGCTCTCATTTCTTTAATGTAATTCAGGGGAATGAGAACAAAGTGCGTCTGCAATGCTTAGTTTGTGAACAGGTCATTCATTAGCCCCCTACTCTGCTTTTATTGATAACTCGCAAACGGTGCTTCAAAGACCATTAAGAACTAGAAGAAAATTATGTATGCACAAAGCTGACAACTCTGCTTGCTGAGACAGAAGGTTATGCAACGGGGCTGAGGCTGAGACAAGACGAAGTTGTTAAAATAAAATTTACCTGTTTGTAGGAATTGCATTTTACTGTTAAACATGTGAGAAGATACCCTTTGATTACAGATGTACTTATGGCAAAGGACTACATCTTGCTTAATGCAGCCTCCTCAGGTGTTACATATGCCTCTGCATTATGGATTGAGTGAATTACTTGGTGAATTCTTCTGTTCCTGATTTGCAGGTGAACAACCTGTTGAGCCCGACCCCACTCCTGCAGGAGGGCAGCACGATATACTGCTTGAATGCTGTGTAAGCCTCAGCTCAGACCGCTCACAGGGTGCTGGAATTACCAGAGCTGTTCATCCTGGGAGTTAACCAGGGATTCTGGGTGACTTTTAATATCCATTAGGATAGGCTAAGATTAACTGTGCTGTAATCGGCGACTTGTCCATCTGCATAATATCACTGTCATAAGAGCATTTGGCTCAAACACTCAGCTCAGAAGAGGAGGGAGGTGACTCTGTGTCATTAACCGAAGTTCATTTTTTTCTCCTTGGTTTTCTTCTAATCCTTCCCACAAATGAAACCACAAGTTCCAGTTCTCAGTAAGCTTGCAGAGCAAGGGATACACGTGTGGCAATGTACGTGAGAGCCTGGCACACTTAATCACACCATGCTCATGGTCACACAGCAGTCAAAGCTTTCCCCCTTCATCTTTCTGCACATGTTGCAGTGATGTGAGAACTGCTGGGCAAGGAAATGTCCACTGTGTTGTTAGGAAGTAACATTCCAGAGAATGCATACAGCCGAGCTGAGGAAGGGAGGAGGGAAATGACAACAACTGGAAAATCTGAGACAATTGGAATAGGAGAAGCAACAAGTGGGGTTGTGGCCAGACTCAGGAAAAAGCTTTCCTCTTGGGCTTTAAAGCATGCCTTTTATAAGGTATGTCCTTAGTTGCACTGATTTGCTTGAGACATAATCACATACTTGAAGCTTTTGTAGAGACTTTTTTCATTGATGTCCTTCTCGTATCAGGGTTTTTATTTTCCTTCCAGCACTGCAGCCTGTTACTGTTTCATCCATCCTTAGGCTTTTTGCTTACGCCTGTGATGTTTTGCAAGGATTTCACTGAAGTCAGTTAAATGAATCTTGTTATACGCCCTCAGTGAGAGACTGTAGAATGAGACCTGGTACACATTATTTCTAAGTCTTCTCCCTTGTTCCCAAATATATGGCTCACCTATAAAGTGGGGAAGGGGACATTTTTTGGTATAAGGGTCCAGGACCACGGGACCAGAAATCCTCCCCAGCAGGAGCTGCTGACTGGGCCCATGTTTCTTGCCAGCAATGGATTGCCACTGGGGCATTGTTGCTTGCCAAAGTCAGAGTGTTTCCCAAAGGAGCACTACTAACAAATCTGAACTTCCATCCGCTACCTCCTTTTCTGGTAGCGGGTCACAGTGATGCTGAGTCTTCATTGTGCTGCTGCTCTGGGGATGTGCCTTTTGTGAAGCCTGACTCATAGCACAAACATCCCAGTCTTCACAGTTCATACTACACCAGTGTTACTGACCCAGGGCATGCCGGTGCACAGATGAAGAAGAAATTGCAAAATAGGTCCATTGTCTCAAAGAAACATGCTGCAAGCACGAGGCAAACAGTGCCTGGCTGGGCTGTGAGCCAAGAGCTTTCTTATCATACATAAAAGTCTCGTATTTTTCTTAGTCATGTCTTGGGGAAATCATCAGTGGGATATCTGTAGCTGCTCTTCTTGTTACCATCCAAAAGGGGAATGCATGGCTTTGCCAGTATTACTACAAGTTTAGTGGCAAAATACAGTGTTCTCATGTCTTCAAGGCTAGCACTGTTGGCTATGGCCAACTTTGGAGTTCAGGGAGCTTGGGGATAGGATGAGAGCAGAGGACCTTCAAGGTGATGCTAAAGAATGTCTGTCATGGTAGAGGAAAGGTAGTACACAGGACAGCTAAAAATATTTTCTTGCAAGTAAATGTGATGCATGCATCTTGTTAATTATGCATCTTTAAAGTTTGGTTTTCAGATTGACTTAATAGTATTTAATGATGATTTACTTAAAGGCAAGATAGCATTTGACTTTGAATTTCCAGTTTAAGTCATCCACGTTTGTCATTTGCCATCATCATGGAGCTCACATTTGGCACTTTGTGTTTTGGGGATCATTAATGTGAGAATGGTGGACAGTTTTTTTTTTCCTTAAGATTTAACCTAGATCATGTAGCTGAGTAACATTGCATTTGTGTTAATGAGAATGTTTTGTTAGTTATTAAAAGTGTATGAGGTGCTTTCCTTCACCTACAGGAGTGAAGGTGTTGTTACTGACTTTCTGGGTTTGTGCCCAGCAGTCTCCAGGGCCTGTATTCCTGAACACAGGTATTCTCCCATGTTGCTGAAGTCCATACAAGTTTGTGGCACAGGTACTCAGCCTCAGCACTTAGTACAAAACAAACCATGGTGGGGAAGGGAAGGATGCTAACATCTTGAAGCATCTCCTTGGGGGAGGAAGGGGTGAGATTTGATAGGAAAAGGTCAATTTTGAAAACTGGAAATGTCTTAACTATCTGCTTCTGGGAGAGGGTCTTCCACTGTGACTGGCATTCATTTATTTCTGTTTGCTTTCATGCAAACTTCCTCCTTGTTGCTTCTGTCAAGGCTTTCTGTTAATCAAGGAATCTCAGAAGATCTTTGAAGGCCTTTCAGACAGCCTGGGGAAACATATTAAATGGATATTTTTAGCTTTCACACATTTCCAGCGCTGTTTATTGTTGGAAGGCAAAAGAACATGAAAGCTGTGTAAAACTTCGGAATAGGGCAGTGCCTTATTATAGAGTTTAGCAGGTTCATGTAGTCCTGTGACTATCTCCTTCTCATTGCTGATGGTGGGTTTGTCTGTGGTGCTCTTGTACACAATAAACACACCAGGGAACTTAAACTGCTGCAGTCCAGATTTGCACTCTAACAGCAGCAGCAGTTATAAGGGTGTGGGGACTGTATCTAACATTAGCTTTATCCTCTTGGAGCTGTTCAAGCTCAGAGTAACAATTGAATTCCTGGTATAGCTGCAGCCTGAATGTTGGGATGCTCGTTGTGCACACAGGTGGTATATTCCTGCAGGATCCTCCCATTGGCAGCAACACACAGGACTCTGCTGATGGATGCTCCTGGTCAAAATCCTCCTCGTTATGCCCAGGCAGCAACCTGAGCAGCATAACCTGCTCTCCTCTTTCCACTTTTTTTAGGCACCTGTGACAAGTCATGGCAACCATGCTGGCTCTCCTCATATTACCCAAAACACCCATGAACATCCAACGAGCTTAATTTTACATCATACTTGGTAAATAAATATGCATAGAGGACTCCACTTTTCATATCTGACCTCCGTTACTGTAAGTTCTGTGTCAGTGTCTGACCACTGCTACATTTTGTTGCTCAGCATTACTCACTAAAGACAGACCAAAAATGACCTAGGAGAGGCATGTTGCACACAAGAGGTGGTGCAATTTGAACAATCCAGCCAGTTTCCCTCAATACAGTTAACTGAGATTTTCCCACAAACCACATAAATATCTTCAGCGTTGCCTGGCTGGTGCCAATACATGTCACGATCATCCAAAATGCAATTTTTCTCAATCTATTGCAATACTCACTTGCTGACCTTGCGTGCTTGACAATAAAGCTCCTGTGTATACATATGCAAGAAATGAGTGCAAAACTGAGATGAGAGCTGCAGTGAGGGAATTTTAATAGGCAGAATGAATGGGTTGAGCAGGAAAAGCACATTCTGGGTGTTTTTATGTGATGCTGTGTACATGCTGTTACTGTTCCAATTCCACAAAGCTCCAGGGATTCTGTATAGTTTATAGGATATGACTCACTGGTCTTTTGACTCTAAGCTATTTGACACACAAAGATTTTAATATATACTTCCCTGGAGAAACGTATGCATAAAGGTTACAGAGGGAGGTAAATGGCCCTCAAATTGTAATACCTTTAAAAAGCAAGAGAAAGGCTTTCCTCCCTTAAAATGTGGAATAGGATTGCAATCATGCCAGTTACAGATGGAGCATGCCACTCCACAGTTTGTTTACATCCATCCAGGGTGAAGGTAATGAAGGCACCGCTACCATTTACCTTCCACTTAAGTAAAGTGGTAGTGAAAGACCCCAGATTTGAAAGTGCTCTATTTATAGCATTTTATTCCAACATGTGGTTCATGTTCCTCTTCTTTAGCTCATCAAGCTGATAGAACTGTTAAGTAGGTAGAAGTGACCAAACTGCTATGTTCCTTTTTCCTTTTTCTTTTTTTCTCTGACCTTAGATCTCCTGGCCAGTACCTTCATAGAGAAGGGCTTGGTGTGCGTTATTAGTTAATCTCTGCAGCCATGCTTTATGGGAAGTGATCTGAAAGCACTGGAGCTTGGCAGGAAACTCCTTTGAAGATTTACAAAAATATTCTGAAGGTGCAAAAAGGAGAGAAGGAGAAAAATGCAGAGGGGAACATACATAGGACCATGTCCTGAGAGCTGCTGCAAGGGGGGAGTGAAATTATATCCCCACCTTCCCTCGAAGAGCCATTGACTGTTCTGTTCTTCATCTCAGCGGAGCACAAAAGGAGAAGCAGAACTTGGCCATGCACAGGTTGTATAATGGCCATCCTTTTCCTGTACAGAAACACATTCAGTTGTGCATAATTAATTTTCCTCTGGTGCTTCACTTATAGCCTCTGGGCGCGTGCGTTTTCCCCAAGAACACAATGCTTCCTTTCTTAACTGCAGACAGCAGTATTGAAACTTCATGGAGCCCAGGCAGCTTGAAGAACTTCAGTAGCCCCAAAGCAGCCGTTCAGAATGAAATCTTTGTTCTTGTTCTTTTAATACCAGGTGATTTGTATTGTTGTACATCAATAGTTTATCTAAAAGAAATGGGAAGAAAGACAGCACTATTTCTCTAGGAGGACTCTGATAGGCAGCTAGCAGTTTTTCACTTATCTGTCAACGTTTCAGTACTTCAAAATTGCTATGGGAAAGCATATCATTGTTCAGGCCAAGGTACACTGAAATTGCTGAAATGAGATAATTTTAATGAATATGAAGGGATTGCAACAGTCCTCAGTATATGAGTCAGTTGTGCAGACCTGCTAGCAACTTCAAATGATTAAACTTACCAAAAGGCTGTTTATAAGTGATATTTTGTGTTGTCATTCTCTACCTGATGGTGAAGATTCTGAATTATCATTTCTAAGCCCATCTCTCCATAGGATCAATTTAGTGGGGGAGTGGGCTACACCATGAAGAGAAGTCTTGCTGTGGTTGCAAAGTAAGGTTTCATCCATACATGACACTGATTAAGTGGTCCTGTAGGATCCGAAGCAGAGCCTTCAGAGTCAATAGCAACATTTTTAGCAATCTCAGTGGTACATAGAATCATTAAGGTTGGAAAAGACCTTTAAGATCCCCAAGTCCAACCACCAACTCACCCCCACTGTGCCCACTGCCTCAGTGCCATATCCCTACAGCTCTGGGACATCTCCATGGACAGTGACCCCATCACTCCCTGAGCAGCTGTGCCACTGCCTCACCGCTCCTTGGGATAATAAATGTTTCTTAATATCCAACCCAAACCTTTCCTCATCAAACCAAAACCTCAGCCTCCTTCCTATTTTAGGCAGCCTACTGACATATTGCCATCCTTGGGACAGCTTGACTGCTGTGCCCTGGGTACTGGGGCTGTTCAGTGGAGTGCCTTGACTTCCTCCAGCCTGGCCTTCAGAAGCTGCACTCTCTTGGTGCCTTTCTTCCCTTTGACTTTCTTGGATGGAATGCACCACTGCTGCAGTGCCTGGCACTGGGGCTGCCAGCTATGGGACACACTTGCGTCTATTTCAGTTTCCGCTGAACTGAGACCTTGGTTTTGCTGTGCTGCAGGTCACTTGGCACCATCTGGCAAATAGACAGCAAAGAGTGTCTGAGCGCCCCTTAGCAATCTCCTGGCAGAAGAGGGTGGATGTGGCTCCAGCATTCATACAGCAGGTGGAAGTTTCCTTTGGGACATTCATGGAGAAGGGAAGGCTTCCTGACACCTACTGGTTTAAGTGTGGCTACATGTGTGTGACAGCCCCAGGATAAAGGCTGCACTCCCCTTGAGCGTATCCAAGCCATGGCACGAACCGTAAGGAGAAAAAGTTAGTTAGCATGATTCTTGCCTCCGAGAGAGGGACAGAATTCTGCCTTAAATCCCTAGGAACAGGGAGATTCGTCATTTTAAAAGCTCTATTGCTCTTTGCTATTTATGTGGCATAATCCCAGCCATTACACTGGCTGTTAAATTTAGCACATCATCTCAGGAGCTGCATTGTCCAAAAAGCTGTGTTGTAAAAAGGTCCAGGAAAACATTGCACCTCAGATTATAATGTAGCAGTGTAGCTGCTCTCCTCTTGACAGGAGTATTTTTCCTTTTTCATCTTCATCTGCTTTGCCCACAGGAATACTACACAGAGAGAAAGCAAGCTGTTGCATCCTCATTCATTCATATGACTCGGAGAAAAGCAGCAAAATCTTTCAGTGTTTAGTGGAGTACTAATGCAATACCTGTTAGTGGGATTTGCAATTTGCATACATTATATTGGAGAGGGAGGGTTCCCTACTGATCTGTGTTACACAGAACTGATGGCACAAAGGATGAGGATTTAAAATTCCTTTTTATTCCCTGGATCAGCAAATCTTTTAGAATTCATCAATTAAATCTTGGCAATCGGTTCTTGGATGGCAAACTACTCAATTGCAGCCTTTCCCAGACTGCAGAGAAGGTGGAAACCCAAACCTTTGTGTGACACAGCACTCAGTCCTGTAACAAAAGGCAGTTGGAGGAGCTGACAGACATTCCATGCCCTTCTTCTGCCCTTTGGCCCTGGGTAGAAGCAGCAGCTCCTGTGTTCTTGAACTGTGGTTGAGATTTCCCTTTGCTTAACAAAATACTGGGATGAGGAGGGATGAGGGAGGGGATGATATTCCAGCAGGCACCAAATATCTCCCTTCTGCTCTCCCTCTTTTTGAAGTCCCTGGGTATAGGAATGTTGGGGGAAAAAGTATAAGCAAATAAACTAGGCTCCATCAAGTTTCATGGGCAGCATGGCTGCTGTGGTAAAAGGAGAAATTGGAGAGCTCTCATAGAAAAGCAGAATCTGCCTGAAATTTACAGCTGTTAAAAGCTGGTGCCAGCAGCCAGAAAAGCAAGTTGTGTTCTACCAACTACAACAAAAGTTAAGAATAACATTTCGGATAGGAGTTAGGAATCATAGAATATCCTTAGTTGGATAGGACCCATCAGGATCATTGAGTCTAACTCCTGGCTCCACATACATTTTACAGGAGGGCAAACACTGAACAGAAGTCTGAAACTGGTTCTTTCTATAGGCCGGAAGGGGCAGATAAGGAGTGGTACAAATAAAAAGGTTGAAATATAAAGATTGGCAATGCTGTTATACAATGACACTCCTCTATTGCTTGTTTCTTGCTTTGGGTGAGGATTCCATACAATGCCTGTTACAGACCCTCTCTTTACAGCTGTCTCAGGCCAACCAGGATGAATGGCTCTTGAAGTATTTGTCTTCTGGCTTCAACTGAGGGAAAACACCCAAGGTGACTTCGGAGATCCAAACAATTCATTCCATTCAGGTATCAGAAAAAAACATGAGCAATTACCTGCAATTAAATCAAGTCTGGGGATTTGTTTGGGTGGACAAGGGGGAATGGTTGTAAACTGAGACAGGGGAGGTTTAGGTTGGATATTCGGAGGAAGTTTTTCACACAGAGGGTGGTGACGCACTGAACAGGTTGCTCACATGGGTTGTGGTTGCCCCATCCCTGGAGGCATTCAAGGCCAGGCTGGATGTGGCTCTGGGCAGCCTGGTCTGGTGGTTGGCAACCCTGCACATTGCAGAGGGATGTAAATGCAATGAGCATTGTGGTCCTTTTCAACCCAGGCCATTCTATGATTCTATGATTCTATGTTCTGCTCAAAGACATTTTGCAGTCAGGAAAATAGCTGGGTTCTCTGCTGTGCATTAAGCCAACAGTTTGTGTTCTTTCCATGAGGAGGTAAATCAGTGTGAGGTATCAATAAATAAATAAATACCACAAGTAATGGTAAATGTTCTCTTAGAGATGGGAGTGCTCTGATAATGCCAAGAAATGAAACTAGATGGTACAGACAGACAGGTTTTGATCATGAGTGATCAATCACAGTGATCCTTTGTGCTTTGTTGCCTGCTAGAAGTCCTCTTTCCTATGGGCTGTTGTAGAGGTGTGATGCACAGCTGTCTGAGATTGGCTGTGCAGAGCATGAATCGGGAAATATGAGGTTTTCATTGTACTAGTTCCAGACTCAGTGTTTTCTGAAAGAAAGGTGGAGACATTTAATACGATTAATTACCTTTGAAGGTATTCTGTGATAGTAGTAGTAGCTAATAGTAAGGAGGAGTCTAAAGATGAAGCTCGTTATACCATGGCTGGTGAAACCCACAAAAGAAATGGCAATGTCTAACACCAAAAGTAACTATATTGTAAGTAGTAAACAGAAGGTTTTCAGCAGTTGATATTAACATTGCTAGGAAGATGACTTGGCTGTTTATTTGACTTCAGTAAGACTTTGTGTAGTTGAAGCAGGATCACCTCTGATAAAACGACAGAACTTGAAGTCACCACCTCTGACATAGCTAGCTTCCTTAGTGTCACTTGTGTCTGGGAAATAGAAGCAGCCTTTGTATAGCACAATATCTGTGACTGATAGGAACAAGAAAGTTCGGTATGTGGCTGCTTCCAAGCTAAAAAGAAATGCAAAGTTTCCATCCAAAACTGCCATTTGTAGATGCTGTTAAACATAGTCCACCAAATCACGAAACAGCATTTTCCAATATGTAGGACTGGAGGACACTTTCCACTCTCTCCTTGTTGAATATCCCTGCTCATGTATTTGCTATGCCATTTTAATCTTGGTAGATGTATTTATGCTTTGTGATAGCACTGAATTTGGAGCATTTCGAGCTATTTTCAATGACTGCTCCATAATTCCCACAGTGTGAGCTATGGATCATCCTAAGGGTGAGTTTTGTATTTTGTGCCATCTTCGTCACAGATTGGGGTTACTCAGATACTTCAAAATTGAGCTTCTGGGTGAAATTTTCCTTTTGTTGTACCCACTGTTTTCAGGGACTTTACATTGCAGTGGATTAGCTGGTAACAGTTTACTCAGGCTCTCTTCTTTGCATCGACAGTCCTGCCACCAAAACCAACCAGCAGATTGATGTCTGAGATGAACTGCCCTGCACTGATAAGCATCTCTGATAAAAGCTGAAATTCACTGTGATCCCAGGGAAGTGACAGAGTGATCTATCAGAACCTGTCCCTCTCTGACCACCTCAGGGCTGTTTTCCAGAAGATGGTGCTCTTTCCCCAAGCCTGGTGATGGAGACCTTGCAAGAAGAGTTTCATATGAAATCTGGGCACTCTTACAGATGTCAGTGAGCTCTTCTTCTTAGCTGAGATTAAAAAACATGACCATATTAACCATATATGTAATGACAAAATAAATCTTCTAAATTCTTATTTTTTTTCCCTCATTAAATGATGAAATTGTAATAATAGCACATGAAAGTAAATGCAGTTACTAAGCAGCCCCAGTAGCAAAGTTTTTCTTTTCCCCCTCAGAAGCAACATGTGGCTCTTGGCAGATCAAGGTGTGAAAAGGTTTGGCATTTCCCTGGGTTAATCACTTGATTAGGAAGATGGGGATTTGTCTTATTGATGTCAGTCACTCCATTTGTGCTGGAAGCCAATCCATTAACTTGTCTCTGGGGTAGAGAGGGGTATTTATTTCTGGTGTGCTTTGGTTTCTGACTGTGAATGAGACTGAGAAGGATTACAGATTTGCACATTGAAAGCCAAGTGAAAAAGTAATGAGCGTAGAAAAGTACATGTGTTTACTCTTGGTCAAGGAAGGACAGTGCATGGGAACCCACAAATCACACAGAAAGTGTTCTTTGTGTTGGGGCTGGACCTTCCTGGATGGGGTGCTGCAGGAAACAACTATCTGAGAATGTGAGGACATAATAATGTGCTGGTGGTTGTGCATTTTGTGTCTGGTCCTCCCTTAAGATCAGTGCTAAGCCTCCCTCCCCTTCCCTTTTCACCCCTGGATCTGGGGTAAGGCTCTTGGTGTCTTTTAAGCCTGAACACATTGAAGAGCCCCTGTGGAAACTGAAAAAACCTGCTGTTAATGACATCAACTAATTGGCAGTCTCAGCTTCTACTCTTTTGGACCCTGAACATTTTTACTTTTCATTTTATTGCTCTGGATCATATATATATATATATATTTTACAGCATATATATACATATATATATATATATATTTTACAGCTCATGTGTATTATCTAAACTGCAGAAAGATTATGAAGAAGGGAAGTTTTCTAAGTGCTGACATGGTTGTCATGACTACCTAAGCCACTTTTCTGGTACCAAACAAGTCTTTCACTTTATCTGTCTAGCTTTTACACAAACAACATTTTTGTATGTGAGAGAGCCTGGAGAAACAAGGCTCAAGCCTAAATGTTTGTCAGGTGTGTGTGTTTGTTTGGCTTCCAGGTGAAGATAAGACTTTTTTGGCTTCCCCCCTCCCCAAAAAATCAAATTGCGCCTGTTTGTTATCTGCCTTGGACTGTGAGAAAGGCAGGTCAAAGCTATTCTCTGCTTTTGGCTGAACCGACAGTTTCTGAAGTCATGGTAATCAGGACTAAGAGTGATCAAGTGAAGTGGGTTTATCATAAGTTGCAGGCATCCTCTGTGAAGCTGTAGACATTCAAGGAAATCTGATTCTTTATCAAGTTTCAATTTTTTTTCCTGCCCCCTTCATCTTTGCTCTAATTGGGATATTTGCAAAGACTCCCCAGACTCTTCAGCACCTGTTTATCTCCTCGGATGCAGTGGATGTGCCTTTCCGTTTCGCCCAGCTAGAAATAAAAGGAGGTAAAGGGACAACAGAAGGATCTATGACAACAGAGCAGCTTCCTACAAGGTGCTGTAGAAGATTCCATGCACATCATTAAAATTAAAAAGAAACAGCAAGCTCCTATCAGGGTATAGATATGCTGTATTCATCATCATCTGCTGGAACCGAACCCATTAAGAATCATTTCCATGTCCTTTCACCTCTGCAAGATCACAGTACAGTTGAACATCTGAGAAGTGGCAGACAGACCATTAACTTGACCAGAAGAGGGTTTCAGCTGAATTTGCTCTTCAAATATGACTGGGGCAGGGTGTGTATGGCTGCGGGCTCCCAGGGAGTGAAGGACCCATCATGGCCCATGATGGCTTGTAGGCCTTCTCCTTTAGGGCTGTGAAGCTGGGACAGCTGGAACACGTGGGTACCCTTTGTCACAGGCGCTCAGGAAAGTGAAATTAAGCACCCAGAGCCATTCTGCTTTCTTTAAGGAAAGGGCTTGCTAAATGACAGACTCATGGATCATCTACAAGAGAACTAACAGAAGCAGGAGCAGCATGAGTCCAAATGGTAGCATATTGCTGGTATTTTATTTCAGGGAAGATGCTGAGAACAAACCTGATAGGTAATAAAAGCAAGAACAAGGAAAAATATTAAGTGTGTTTAAGAAACAGAAGAGATGTAATGTGCTGTGGGCATGAGGTCTCCAAAACAATGAGGGTCAGTTTAAGATAAAGTTTCGTTGCTAGGAGACTGTAACCATGAAATAGAAATGCCAATGAGTTGACATAGTTGAAAGAGGATGGGAAGAGACATCTCAGTCTGTATTATGTCAAAACAACGTAAAACAACATGGTCATTTTGGAGAAACTAAATACAACGATACAAATCCAAACAGCAGTAAATTCAGCCCAAGTGCAGATGGTCACAGGCTCTGATTTAAAGTTTGATTACAAGAAGATAGCTGGAGTTAATAATTTAGATGACCCAGCAGTTAAATCCTCTGGGAAGGACGAGGAAATAGATAGGAAAAGACAAGCTGAACATATGCAGCTACATCATTCTTTTTGCACTGAATCAACCTAAACCTATTGGAGAGGGGACAGCTCAGGTGACAGGAGTTCATACAATCCATTCGAGCCTTGCTTTGCTTGTGCTTTCCTAAGGACCTTAAGACTTCCGAAGAGTCCCTGCAGAATGGAAAGTATTCTAAGTTTCAGATGGGCATCAAAGGGAATAACCTGGAAAGAAATCTGAAAGATTTCAGAAAAATCTGAACAACAGAAAAAGAGATACAGCACAATGATAGAACTGCACAAACCTGGGACACAGGCACAGCATGACATTCCCTAAAGCTGCAGATAACGAGAATCAAGAGGACAGTGGGATCCAATAAATCTCTCTGAAATTTGGCAATCTGAAGTTAAGGGAAGGGGGGTTGGGAGGGGGAGGTTAAAGGCATGACTGTAAAGCTGTGTTGGGATTATATAGTTGCCCCCATTGCAGATGGTGCCCATCAGTAACATCTACCCATTGTGCAAGTGTGGATCAAACTGCTTTAAAGGAGATGAGCCCCAAAAGCCAGGTTGGGTCATCAAGTTCTCTCTTAATATTAACAGGAAGAGAACCCCTGGCAAAAAAAAAAAAAAAAAAATCTGCTCTTTCACGTCCTTCGTAGTTGGAGGGAAAAGACAGCTGTCCATCTGATGAGGTAGTTTTGCACTGCCATCTTGTTCTGACAAAGCTGGCAGATATCTGTGTAAAAAGAAACATCTGCAAAATGTTCCTGCAGCCAGTGGCAACACAAAGGAAATTTCAGATAAAACCATTTTTGTGTGCTGATACACTTTGAAATCTGATTGGCTGTGGAGAGAATCTGCAGTTGTGAAAGCTTGCAATGCAAAATTTTACCTTCAGTATTAATAATATTATTAAGTCAATAAAGTATGCTAAGGATGCTTCAAAATTGCAAAATATAATGTAATTATTGTACCAGTGGGGAAACTGTGGAAAAACAAAAAACAAGTTGCATTTTTTTTAACTGAATTTTGGTTTCTTAGCATGGGCTTTATAATTGCTTTAGGCAAGCATGTTATTTTCATTAGCTGTAATTGAACGGTAAACATGATAGTAACATACTTTCTCCCAAAAAACTCCATCGGTAAGTCCCTTTAGCAAGGAGCTCTGATTGAAAATACCACATGGAGAGGATCTTGAACATGTAACCCTTGAGACTGGCTGCCCCCAACATAATGCATCCATTACAAAGTACGAACCACAGGTCCACGTGGGTTGGTGTCCTGATGTTGCAGGTTGCAGAGATGAGTATGTGAACTCAGGAATGCACTCCCCAAGCTGTGCTTAGACATCTTTACAACACCCCAGCCACTGGAGAAGCTTTATTTATGTAAGTCTGGCTCTAAGTCTGAAAGAGGTAGCATAGATCATCCTGCTTGCAAATATCTTTCACCTGTGCCTCCAGAGTAAGAGGCAGCCTGGAGGAAATATTTCTGCTGATAATACCATGAGTACAGGTATTAAAGGCTTGGAGACACAAATTTATCCAGAGCAGAGATATACAGTCAGCTGCTGTGGTGTCCTTTTTGTATATATATAAAAAAAAAGTCAAACAAAAAACCAAACAATATATCTTTATTCTTTCTTTAAATACAGTTTTGAGGGCTGGCGGAGTTCAGCCTCTGTAGTTCAGCAGGAAAGGCAGGTGCATAACACACTCCAAATTACCCATGTGAGCTCAAATACCCATCTCTGCTTAGATTCAGCATAAGCAGCAGTCAGTGCCATGTCTCCTGTTACAATGACCTTACCTGTCAGCACAGATGTAATATAATATAATAAGAAGGAGGGAAGGTTTAGATTAGATGTCAAGGGAAAAGTTCTTCACAGAGAGAGTAGTGAGGTGCTCGCACAGGCTGCCCAGAGAGCTGTGGATGCCCCATCCCTGGAGGTGTTCGAGACCAGGTTGGATGGGGCCCTGGGCAGCCGGGTCTAGTATTGGATATGGAGGTTGGTGACCCTGCCTATGACATGGGGGTTGGAACTTGATGATCCTTGGGGTTCCTTCCAACCCAAGTGGTTCTATGATTCTATGATAGCATACAGATAAACCCAGAAGTAACACTCATTACATCCTCAGCAACAGTAGGCAACATTACCAAGTAGGCAAAGTTTTCTTGATTTCTCATCTAATCTGTTTTGATTATAACTTTGGCTGCTCTGTGAGAAGCATAAAGTTGGGTCTGGATGTCTGTTTTCTCCATCTAGGTAGCTAGAAACTGGAGTGTTTTGCTCCAGATCCCAAACAGATGCTCACAGCACTTTCCCCCTCAGGCTGCTGCTGGCTTGTGGGTAGCACCAATACTGCTGCTGTGTGCTGGGGCACCCAGCGAGATCACACAAAGGGCACCTACAACCAGAAGACATCTGATTCCCATCCTAGCTGTTAGGTTCCCTTGACTCTCTCCAAATTTTGTTCCCCAGCTTGCATAGCTCTGACTGCATTCCGAATCTATGATTGGATTTGATGGTTGTGTGCAGTATACCTTTCTCTTCTTCCAAATGAGTGGGAAATCCAGAAGGAAAGCATCCTACACCAAAGCCCAGCACAGCCATGAAAAGCCATCCTGGTATAGAGCTGGAGGGAGCACACAGACTTCTACAGACCATGAGCAGTGTCATCAGTTCATCAGCTGCACACAGCTGACCAAGGTTTGCACACAGTCATCAAGCCTGATAGCCCTGAGTATCTGGAATGGGCTGCCCAGGGAGGTGGTGCAGTCACCAACCCTGGAGGTGTTCAAGGAACGTCTGGACATTGTGTTGAGGGACATGTTTTAATGAGAACCATTGGTGATAGGTGAATGGTTGGGCTGGGTGATCCTGTGGGTCTTTTCCAACCTTAGTGATTCTATGATTCTGTGATTCTAAGAACTCTTAAAATCAAAAGGTTATAAGAAGGAAAGTTTATTTTCATAGGCAGAGTTTGCCTCACAGGCTGTAAATCATCACAAGCAGGTAAAGGGGAATTACAGAAAAGGCCAATTGAGGAGACACATAGAAATCATCAGACGAAAACAACAAAAATTATCACCCAGGAAAAGGCAGTACTAATTGATTAGTACGTTGTGTTGCAGCAATATCTTCATTAACTGGTAGACAACAAAAATCACTCATAATGGGAGTGTTCAGCTAAACAGCATTGCTTGCAAGCTCTGATATCACAGATCAGTTACACAAGCAGATCAGCAACATTCATGGGGCAGCCACTTCCCAGCAGTAGACAAGTACCTTTCGTTAGCATAGGAAGGCTGGCTGAGGATTATAGGGACTCACATATGTTATCTCCAGACAATCCTTGTTTCAGGTTTCTTAGTTCTTCTTAAAGGCTTAGAACAAATAAAATATTGATTTACATTAAAACTTAAGAATATGTTTGCTGTTAAAGTATTCACACTACTTCAAAAGGAGGAGGGATTACTTTGGGCTGCCTGGTACAGTTGCAGTATCTGTTAGAGGATAGGGTGTATCTATGAGCAACTGCAGTTGTATGTAGTCTCTCTGTCTCTAGATTCTGTTATTACGTATTCTGCAGTTTCTTAGTGCTGAGCTCCCAGCCTGGCCAAAACATCTTGCTGCACTTAGCTGGCATGTAACCTCTCCTCTAAGTGCTCAATTTCAGCAGAGTCACAAAAAACATCCTCAGGAGCTCAGAACACACAGCAAAATGTATCCTGAGAGAATAAAGGTGATATGGATCACCTGCTGGGGATTAATTGATCAAATACACCTGCTTTAGTGGAAGAGCGCATTGAAGCACTGCCACTTAAGCTTTGCTGGGCTTCAGAGTTCCCTTTCTCCTAAATGCTTATAGTTAATGATATTTCTCAAATCAGATCTATGTCATCAAGACTGAAATAGGATGCGTTCACTGGGGGTAGAAAGTAAACATTGGAAGGCATTGCTAACAACATCTATCCTGTAAGTGAGATACTTGGCCCTCAAGTAAGGTCAGAATAATGCATGCTAATGCCTTACTAGTTCTAGCATTCTATTTTCAAAAACTGCCTGTAGCAGGAACATTGCTGCCACGTCGGGAGCTCAATTGTTGCTTGTAGGCTGCCTAAATATTAAATGTTCATTGATTTCCTATCCTGACAGTTTCAGCCACCTGACATCTCTGTATAAAATACTCAGTCCTTGAGGAGGCTGAAAGCAGGGGGTTTAGAGAGAGGACATTGTAGAACAGTTTCATGGGGCAGGGAGGAATGGAAGGAATAGGCGTTACTGCAACCGAAGTGTTACTTAGTGCTAAGCAGAATAGCCAGAAAAACATGACTTCATTTTGTCTGCAGCTCTTTTGAGACCAAACTCTGGTCTCATTGGCTGCAGTAGTGGTGGGGAGGTGTTTTTAGAGAATATTTATGCTAAGAGAATTTGGTCTGTGGATAAACGCACCATCATTTGATGGGTAAGATTCAGAAATTAGGTAGTTCTTAACTCTCGGGCTGGAAATGAGGGATCCTGCCTTCTCCTGTGGCTCTGTCTGTCCCTCTGACTGCTGTAACACTGACAAAGAGTTTCCAGGAAAGGTTGTTCACTAGTTGGTGTTCAGCCCATGGAGCTCTTCAGCTGAGAAGCCAAGGAAATAAAGCACCTATTTCTGCACGTACAGGGGAGTGTTCCACCTAGACCTGCCTCCTCTGGGCCCTTTGATCTGAAAAGTGTAACCTGCCCATTGTATTGTCCCAATCAACTGGTTTGTCACTTGTCTGCATGTGCAGTGAACAGGAGTCCCACACTCACATCATCAGAAAAGGATTTTTCTTCTGTTTCTTCTGCATTTTTCTCTGTATGAAGTTTACTCCATAGCAGCCTGTCTGGGCCCAAAGTCTATTCAAGTGTGAAATGAAGTGCCCACTTTGCAACACGCTTCTTCAGTGGGTTCTGTGTTTTGAAAGTTTTGTTTGCTATTTGTTTCATGTTACAAAATCTGTGCCATATACTTTGTTTTTTTCACATGACTTCAGTGAGGTCTGGGTTTGATGTTGATCTTAGGTTTATATTTTCATTTATTTTAATACTACCGTGCATTTTACAATGAGCAAGCTCTTGATGAATAATTAATTTCCTTTAGCAAACTGTTCCTGTTGGGGTGTTACCTCGAGCCAATTCATGCCAGCATCCCAACGTGTGCAGGAAGTGTTCTCCCTGCTTCCAGTTTAATCTCATTAGCCACTTACAAAATAAAGGTGAGTAAATTAGTATTGATTCCTTTGCATGAGATAACATGAATGCAGTCTAATTGATACTCCGAAGCACCGAAGCATTCCAGGCTGAGGATGGAATGTAAAAAAAAAAGGGGGATTTTTGTATTGCTGAGGGCACCACTTGTGAAAGATGTCTGGATAAGCCTTCCTATAGTGGGAGAGGAGTACTTTGAATGTTAGTTGCAATAAATCAGTAGTTCTGTCCTGTAAATGGCATGGTTTCCTGAATTGCTTCTATTGCTGACATAGATTCATTTAATGTGAGTTCTGCTTTTGAAAATCTCATGGCGTTCTTCTTCCCATTTTGTTAAGCTGCATTCACACTCACAGCTATCAATAGACTTAGGAGGAGAGCTTTGGGAAAGTCTTTCTCATTCACTTCAGCTGGGTGGATCAGGAATTAATTGCTACAGTTAACTGGGAAGGGCACCATAAATGCAGATAAAGAGAGAGAAAGCTAAAATGGTAAAGATTGCTTCAGTAACAATGTTCTCTTCTAGCCTATTTCCTAAGTAGTAATTCCCTCCCTGGGCCTTCAGTAAGCTAAAACAGTCTTTCTTCCTGTAAACAAACACTGAATCACCAAGGCAGGACGATGCTACACTGGGCAATTTACATAAATTGCCATGCATACTGCAAATCTTCTTGCAACAAGGGTCTAAATACTTGTGCTGCTGTCAGACATGTTGCTGGTTTTTCCAAAACAACAAACAAAAGCAAAACAGGGGAAAATAGGCAGAAAAACTGTACACCAGAGAAGAAAGGGTGAACAATTCCTACTTTTTCTGAGAAAGGTCACTCACATACTGAAAAAAGGTCGTGCGCAGCTTTTGCAGCGCATTTAAGACCTAATCACACCGCACTGAGAACATAAGTTCAAAAAGTAGATGAACTTAGTTTGGCAAACGCTTAGCTTAAAATACTTGCATCTACACATAGAACTTAATTTCAAAAGGTTTTTCTTCATTCACATTTTCTAAGTGTGTTTCTTGCATACTCTGTTGCCCCAGTTCTGCAAAACAACGTAAAACTGCATCTTTAGTGTAGGGTCAGTCTAGCATCACCTCCTGTCTCCAGTACTTACCAAGCACGTTTCTCAATGTAATGTAATGCTGTGACAAACCAAGTGTGTTGTCCACAACATCAGGCCTTCTGCATTGCAGGTAAAATTATAAGGGAATCAACCAGTTTATAGATGAATGTCGTTTATAGATTTATTTAATCTCTTGAAATCTCTTGTCACTACACTCTTCAAAAAGGGCAAGAAGGAGGATTCAGGTAACTACAGCCAGTCAGGCTCACCTCCGTCCGTAAGAAGCTGTAACTAGTGGTGTTCCTCAGTGGTCAGTGCTGGGTCTGGTCTTGTTCTTCTTCAGTGGCCTGGATGAAGGAACAGAGTGCACCCTCAGCAACTTTGCTGATGATCCAGAGCTGGGAGGAGTGACTGACATGCCAGGAGACTGAGTTGCCATTCAGTGAGACCTGAATGGGCTGGAGAGTTCGACAGAGAGGAATCTAATGAGGTTCAACATGAGCAAGTCCTGCACCCGGGACGGAATAACTACATGCATCATTAGAAGTTGGGGGCTGAACTGTTGGAGAGGAGCTCTGAGGAAAAGGGCCTGGGGGTCCTGATGAACAACAAATTGACCACGAGCCAGCCATGAGTAGTGTGCATGCTTCTGGCCAAGAAGGCCAGTGGTATATTAGGATGCATCATGAAGAGCATGGTCAGAAGGTTGAGTGAGGTTCTCCCCCCCCTCTACTCTGCCCTGGTGAGGTCACATCTGGAGCACTGTGTCCAGTTCTGGGCTTCTCAGTTGAAGGAAGACAGGGATCATGTAGAGAGAGTCCCATGGAGGGCAACAAAGACAGTTAGGGCCTGGAGTATCTCCTGTATGAGGAAAGTTGAGGGACCTGGGGCTGCTCATCCTGAAGAAGAGAAGGCTGAGAGGGGATCTCATCAGTATTTATAAATATCTCAGGTGCAGAAGTCAAGTCAGTGGGGGTTGACTCTTTTCAGTGGTGTACAGCTATAGCACAAGGGACAACGAGCAGAAACTGGAGCACAGAAAGTTCCATACAAACATGAGAAAGATCTTCTTCAGTGTTGGAGTGACAGAGCACTGGAACAGACTGCCCAGAGAGGTGGTGGAATCCCCTTCTCTGGAGACATTCAGGACTCATCTGGACACCTACCTGTTCAAACTATTGAAGGAAACATGCTTTTACCAGAGCATTGGACCCAGTGGTCTCCAGAGCTGCCTTCCAATCTCTACCGTTCTGTGATCCTGTGGAAAAAATTCTACCACAAAATCTCTTTGGTTGCTGTTCACGTGCAATGTGTAGAGACAAAAAAAAGTTAGAATTGAATGTCTGGGAAATCAGTGACGGAGCAATTCAACAGTGGGGCAATAGAACTCAGTGACAGCTAAGATACGTGTCAGAGGACAGAAAGAAAGGAGCTGTTCAGAAAATCCTTGCATACCTTGGAACGCAATGCAGAAATTTTGAAAATGTTAAACAGGCAATACTGCAATACCTTTATCCTCATCCACAATTATTATGCAATCAGATGTTACGTTTGTCAGTGTGACATCCCCCAGCTGCTATAGATGATCCCCGAATGTTCAACGCTTTCATTCCACAGTGCTACCAAAACACATCAGAACTAATATATTTGTTCAGTCTTGTTTTGTTGATGCTATGTCAGAGGCAACAAACTCAACAGCAATTTACAGTATGTTTTACCTTCCAGAGGTGGAAATGCGTGATACTCAAAGCTCCTTTGCCCAGCACCCAAAGGGCAGCCCAGAAATTGGTCAGCAAACCTGTTCCCAGGATGGAGCTGTGTGCTGTGTGTTTAGAGGGCAGTTCCCATTGCAGAAGTTGGCATGGAAATACCGCAGTGTTCACATGCTCCAGTGGCACAGCCACTGGGAGATGAGGGGTTAATTTGCCCTCTTATAGATGAAGTAGATATAAGAAATCTGAACTTTCCAATCTGAAATTTCACTGTTGCCAATGTTAGTGTGTATATCATGCATGCAATTGCCTATGAAAAAATTAATTTCTGTTTTCTTTCCTCGTTGTGATGATATGACATGAAAGGAATTAGTTCTGCTCTTTGGATGTACAGCAAGATGTATTTCCATATGTACAGAGCAGTGAAGCCCTTCGGGATGCCTTTATTAAGTATGAGCTGCATCCAGGCTGCCTCAGAAGTTAAAAAAAGAAAAAGCAATAACTTTAGTCAGAAAACTTCGGGTCTTGCAAAGCCTCTTCAAAGCCATCTTTCACTTCAACTTTTATTCCATTTGTTTTTCTCTCACTCAGTCATTCATATCTGTTTAATCCTCCCAAACTGCGAACGATGTTTGAAGTTAAAAGTTCGTGCTGTAAGAAGAATGTAGTTGCAGGTGTAACCGCTGCCATCACACAGTAATTATCACCAACAAGTGCTGTGGTTGTCTTTAACGAGTGAGAACAGCAGAAGAGTTACCAATGCGTTCCCAAAAGTGCTTGTAAATGGCTAGATGAAGCTGAAGCCATTGAGTGCGATTTAAGTAAAACCTTGCACTGGAGCTTTGTTCAGGAAAGGCTTTGATGAACCATGTGTGATGTGACTGCAGACGTTCAATGGGCATGTTAATTTCAGTCAGGTTTCTGAGCTCCATGCAGTGAAGATGTTTATCTGTTGGTAGAGAGTGACACTACCTACGCTGGATCACCGTTGACATTATTAATAAACACCAGTGTATCTCATAAAGAGTTAAATAACCTCTTATCTTATTCTGTATGGTTGCTGAAGCTTATATGCATTAGAAGCTACGAGCTGTCCCTGTGGGCTTAATTACTGGGGGGGGAATACCTTACATATTAAACAGAATCCCTCTTGTTACTACAGACTGGTTGGAACGCTTGTGCTCCAGCTGGAAAACCTTTCTCATCCCTAGTTTTACTCCCTAGTGGAGGAGCAAACACTGTTTGCTGCTTCCAGGAACGAGCAGTAAAATGGCAGTAAAAACATGCTCTGTGTATTTTAATTATTATTTTTTATTTCCAGGGTTTTTTTTTAAATACAACTGCTGAAAATTTACTGCAAGGAGTAGTAGTTTGTAGGGCTAGCTTGTCAGCTGGCAATAGGTGTTGTTTTACTGTCTCTATTGTCAGCTGCAAGTAGATAGGGAGGTGAGGTTTAAAATAGCAGCATACCCAGAACATGATCAGCATACCTAGAAATGTCGGAGGTTTGAACGTGTTTACTCCCAGTCATGAGAAAATGCCATGAAATCTCTGCTCTGCTGAATCCTGAAATAAATCTCCCCTTGCATTCTCAGTAGCATTAGGTTGTCACTTTCTTTCCATTTAAATTGCAGAATTGATCAGTAACAGGTATCCTGCTCTGCTCAGAGTTGCACTGAGATGTCACAGTGCCCCAGGCCCCCAGGGCTTGGCGTTGGAGTGTGCTGTCCCTGCTGCCCACCACGTGCCCACCCCATACATGGCAGCACAGCCTTGCTTGGTGTTCTCTGTGCCACAGCTCCATCTGGGCAGCACTCCTTATGCCCAGTCTGGAGGCAGATCCCTTCTTGCTGGGTTGCATGGGTGTCATTGAACCAAATCTGGGGTGTGGAGGTATTACACTGAGACTGTAGAGCACCTTGGCTAAAAATAGTGAGCGTCTTTCTCCCCATCACATCTCCTCTCAGCTGTGTTTTAGCTCCAGGTAAAATACTGACAATTTTAGCATCAATGTAGTTGACGCGCTTTCTTCCACTTTCAGTGATTTTAGCTCCCTTTTTTTTTTTTCCAATTTCAAGAGTTTCCCAGTGCTCCTATAATTCCTCTTTCCACGGGTTAGACAAACAGTAAGATCCCTTTCTTTCCTTAGAGCAATTTTAGCACTTGCCGCATGTGCTAGTCCAACTGCTGTCTATCAACACATCTGTTCCCTATTTTTGCCTTTTTTTTTCTCTTTATAGAGGAGGAAATGTTAGCACAGTTCAGCATCTCGTAGTTGCTGGTCTAGGTTATCAAGGATATTTATGCAGTGCTAAAACTCAGACTTCTAAGGGAGTTTCTGTAGGAATGGATTCTTTTCTCAACTCCCTGCTAAATTAGTTTTTAGTGAAATCTGCCCACAGTACTTGAAAGTAAGCTTGAGGCACTGTTTTCATTTGCCTAATGCACATACTAACTAATAAGCAACAGCCTGGCATTTGGGTCAGCACAGAGTTGGGCAGTCAGTGCAGCAGGGCACTTCTATCTGGTGTTAGGGGCTGTAGGAGAGGCTTTCCTCAAGGCTTACCACTAAATGCAGCCACAAAAGGTGGGGACACTAGGCTAATTGTAAGTGATGGATTATGGGGAAAATTATCATCCTTATGAACAAAATTATCTTCATGATAAGTAATATTGATAACAGTTTTCTGGCCAATCTGAATGCATTGATGATTAATATAAAATTAAGATAAATTCTCAGTGAGAACTCTGCTAGTTATGCACTGGAATCAGCCAAGTGTACATCATATCCAATGAATCATAGGGCTGCTCTTCCCTCAGCCCCTGTTCAGCTGTGTTCACTGTATTTTCACCCCAAGCCACAGTCACCAGCAGAACCCCTGCCATGCTGACACCTGAAGTGTCTTGCAACCACACGTCTCCTCTTGTCCTAGAGGCTTTTTCTTCCACTTGTTACCCAGTTATGTCCCAACAAATTAATAATCACATATTAAATAGCATGGCACTCACACAAGGACATTCTGTATTGAAGGTGACAAGATATTTGTGGGTATTTAGAGTTGATAAGTATAACTGGATAGTTTTCAGTTTTTCTCACCCTCCCAGCCCCTTCCAAAATATAAGCATGTCCCAGAGCTTCATTTGCAGGCAGAAAGCAAGCAGGATCTACTGAAGGTTTGCACAGGGCCTCCCAGCTCTGCCTCTGGGAGCCTATCAGATCCTGCAAGCACTGCCTTTTGGCACAATGTTTTGGCCAATTGCAGCCTCAGTGGGCTTGCCAGCTGCTAGCAGATCCTACCACTGCCTATCTGCCCTGTGCTGGGGGCACCACATTATTTGCAACACACAATCCTTGCTACACGCTTTGTGCAGAGCCTGATGAAATGTCAGATACAGTTGGCATTTTGGTTCATAATATGGATATTTTTTAAGAGCATCATTTAAAATAGCAAGACTGACTCTTTGCTCCACTGTGATTATCTCTTTATTGGGCTACTTAGAATCACATAATCATTAAGGCTGGAAAAGACCTCTACAATCACCAAGTCCAGTCATCCACCCCCACCATGCCCACCCACTGACCTTATCCCTCAGTGCCACATCTCCACTGTTCTTGAACACCCCAGGGATGGTGACAACCTCACCTCCCTGTGCAGCCTGTGCCAGTGCCTCACCACTGTTTTTGAGAAGAAATTGTTCCTGATACCCAATCTGAAGCTCCTCTGGACCAGCTTGAGCCTATTACCTCTCATCATATCACTGGTTACCTGGAAGAAAAGACCAACTACTACCTCAGTCTTTTATCTCTGAAAGTGGAGAAAGTGGAAGGCTCTCCAGTCAGCCATTAGATGCCAAGTTACTAGCATCTCTCACAACATTCTTATCCATTCATTTTCTGTCACCAAACTATTCTTACAAAGTTGTGAATTGAGCTGTATGTAGCCTACTTCCCAGCCAGATGGTAGCACCATCCTTCAGGGAGCCTGGGCTGCGGGCTTGTGCTCCTGGATGCAGTGGGTGCATGGGATGGCCAAAGTCTTGCAGTGGGTATTCCTCCCCCTAGCAAAGAGCCATTGGCATTTCTGTGAAGACAGAGAAAGTGAGATAGCGAAAAGACAACACCAAACTGAGTGGTGCACTTAACACACTAGAGGGGAGATATGCAATTTGGAGGGATCTAGACAGGCTTCAGAGGTGGGCTCGTGCCATCCTCATGGAGTTCAACAAGGCCAAGTGCAAGGTCCTGCACTTGGGTCAGGGCAGTCCCAAGCACAGATACAGGTTAGGTGAAGAATGGCTTGAGGACAGTCTGAGGATAAGGATTTGGGAGTGTCAGTTGATGAGAGATTCAGCATGAGCCAGCAATGTGTGCTTGCAGCCCCAAAGGCCAACTGAATCCTGGGCTGCATAAAGAGAAATGTGATCAGCAGATCAAGTGGGGTGATTCTGCTTCTCTACTCTGCTCTTGTGAGACCCCATCTGGAGTACTGCGTCCAGTTCTGGAGCCCACAACATAAGAAGGACATGGAGTTGTTGGAGCAGGTCCAGAGGAAGACCACAAAGATGATCAGAGGGCTGGAGCACCTCCCCTGTGAGGAAAGAGCTGGAGATCTTCAGCCTGGAGAAGAGAAGGCTTCAGGGGGACATTATAGCACCTTCCAGTACCTGAGGGGGTACAGGAAATCTGGGGTGGGACTTTTTGTATGGGTATGTAGTGACTGGACAAGGAGAAATGCTTTTAAAGGGAAAGAGAGTAGATTTAGACTAGGTAATAAGATTATTTACTGTGGAGGTGGTGAGACACTGGTACAGGTTTCCCAGAGTTGCTGTGAGTGCCCACTCCCTGGAGGAATTCAAGACCAGACCAGATGGGATTTGAGCAACCTGGTCTAGAGGGAGGTGTCCCTGCCTACAGCAGGGGGTTGGAACTAAATGATCTTAAAGGTCTCTTCCAACCCAAACCATTAGATGATTCTATGTTACCATGAAAATGAATAAATATACAGAATGTCCACACATTTATTTTTGAGGTGATACCATGGGTTTTCTTGGGATTGTTTTTTTTATTTTTCTATTGATTGCCTGCAATGTCCAAATCAGTAATGCCTGCCCTTCTGCTGCATAATTTTTGCATTTTTCAGCCCCAGTGATTTGGGGCTCTTACTCTCTTTGTTACCAAGTCTGACAAGCTGGCTGCTGCTCATTTTGTGTGAGTGACAGGAACCTGGAGATATGACCCTCTCAGCTGCATACGTGCTGTCAGCTCGGGTTATTCACATCCCGTGGTAGTGTTGAATTGCCCTTCTGATGTAGGCAGAGAGCCTATTTGTCTTTGTAGCTGCAGAACTGGCAGACTTGCTGAAGTTTAACCAGAAGGCCCTTCCAAGTCCCTACGGCTGATTTCGTTATGGCTTTTTTCTTTTTCATTATGTTTGACATTTTGAAGGCTGAGCCTCATTATGGGCAGGCAATCTACAGCACCGGACTGGGGAAATGAGTTCTGTAAGATGGTGAGCACATGAAGAAAGGGAAAGAGTGACCACAAAATTAAAATGAGATTTGAGGTACGTTTTTGTCCTGTGATGTAATCCTGTGCAATATCCGTTTGATACAGTGTGCCTGGAAACCAGAGACTTTTAAAATGGGAGCAAAAGTGATCCCTTTTCCCTGGGCATCCAAGAAACAGAGAAGTATTCAGGTCACTGTAACATTTATTCTGCTCAGTGCATAAATACCCTCGGTAAAGTATCAACACTAAAATTTGCAAGGCTAATTCTGCTTTTGTAATGATGGAAATGTGATAGCTTTTTGAGATTGTTCTTTATCAAGGTTCTTCAAACCAAAGGCAAAATATCAGTGAAAAAATCCCAGTGATGATGGAGCCCCATGCACTTTCTTTTAAGGTGATCATGCTAAGATAACCTCAAAACACATCCAAAGCAATCTCATATCAGTTGTTTCACTGGACTGAGTCCCAGCTGAGGATGTCCTCTGCTTTCTTCGACTCCCTCTGCCCTTCCCGAGGCCCATTTTATTCCCAGTCATATTTGCATATATGTACATGCTACCACCAATGGGCTACTACACCAGTAAATTCCTGCCTAACTCAGGGCGAGGGTAGGCTAAAGCAAAACATGACTCGCACTAAAATGCTGTACCGCCTGGCTGCCACAGAGCAAGCAGGCAGATGACACAATGTAAGTATTTGCTAAGATGTTAACGTATCAGTGGCTAATTAGATTTCATTTGTAAGGTTTGTTTCTGCCTTTGCCTCTTAATGAAGGTAATATATCTTCTGAGAATGTTGAACTGTGGTTCCAAAATAAAGTAAATTCTTAATAATGTAATTGGATAATTAGACGTTAGCACTTGTGACAATTTTGACATTAAGTGTTCTCATTAAACTCAATTTCCCCTAGCCTGTGGCAAAGAAGAAGAGAAATGCTGAGGAAGCAAAATCTGAGTTTCCTGCTTCAGAGCCACCCCATTGCCCTGCTCCATGTCAAAGTGATGTGGGGACCCTATGTGGGTATCTGAGCAACACAGCCCAGTAACAGGATGAGAGATGCACTTCCTCCCTCAGGCTTTTTGGAGTATCAATTATCAGTAGATTATTCTATCTGATCTCCTTTCTGTGTGATTTTGTGTAGGTCAAGCTTTTAGGGTTGTGGATTTTGTTAAAACTGTGTGTATCAAATGAAAATGCAAGAAGAGGGATCTTTTGCTAGAGTCAGTTGAAAAAAATGCTAGAGAAAATCAATAATGACGCTCAACATTTTTGCAAAACTGGAGAGAAATCCTGAAATGTGGATTTTTGTGTGACATGATTGATTACAGCGTTGCCTTCTGCTGAAAGCTTTGTGATGCTGTGCCCATCTTGCTCTTTGGTGTGAAACAGTGGGCATTCAGTCCATGATTCCACAAAGCCATGGTTATAGTAAAAAAAGATACCAGGTGTAAAGGAAGAACACTAGCTTATAATCACTTTTGGGCACCTCAGTACAGGAAGGATATGGTGCTGGAGCAGGTCCAAAGAAGGGCAACAAGGCTGGGGAAGGGCTTGGAGAATGTGCCCTATGAGGAGGGGCTGAAGGAACTGGGGCTGTTTAGTCTGGAGAAAAGGAGGCTGAGGGGAGACCGTATTGCTCTCTTCCAATATCTGAAAGGTGCTTACAGCAAGGGCAGGGTTGGTCTCTTCTCACTGGTGACAAGTCACAGAACGAGTGGAAATGGCCTCAAGTTGTGCCAGGGGAGGTTTAGGTTGGATATCAGGAAAAACTTCTTTACAGAAAGCGTTGTTAAGAACTGGAATGGGCTTCCCAGGGAGGTGGTTGAGTCACCATCCCTGGGTGTGTTTAAAAGCTATCTGGATGTGGTGCTCAGGGACATGATTTAGCAGAGAGTTGTTAGAGTTAGGGTAGTATGGTTAGGTTGTGGTTGGACTTGATGATCTTTAAGGTCTT